>SNQJ01S0108387.1:15532-38683 GCA_010110895.2 Picea sitchensis
TCCACAACCAACAACTTGTATAAGGATTGTCCTCACAAGGGAGATAGGATGAGGACTATGCACAACATTAAGGAAGATAATATAGTGGATCCCATAGGAAGGAGTATGCCAAGGATTTATGTAGCCTTAGACAATATACAAACAAACCATCAATCCCACATGATTGGTACAAGGTAAGATTGATAATCATCCCATAGTTATTTTGATTGATTCTAGAGCTAGTCATAGATATATAGATCCAAAAATAATTGAAAATATTAAATTTAAGAGATGTAAGCATTAAATTCTTGGTTGGTTCAGAGAACCATTGGAACCAAGAGTAAAATCAATGAACTTGTTAAGGATTTCTCAGTTAGCATTAATGGAGTTAGCACTAAGGAATATTTAAACATCATACCACTTGGGTCATATGATTTCTTAATTGGTATGGATTGGTTGGACAAGCATCATATTGTTCTAGATTTATACAAGAAGGATTCCACATGCCTTGATGAAGAAGAGAACTCGAGGATGGTGCAAGGTATTCGAAGACCTATATCCATCAGAAATATTTCAACATTATAGATGAAAATAAGTTTTAGGAAAGGGTGCTAGATATATGTCGCTCATATGGAAGAGCCAACAAAGGATAAGGAGCCAAGTCTAGAACATAATCCACTTTTGAAGGAGTATGAAGATGTGTTTTGGAAGTTTCTAGGATTGCCACTGAAAATAGATATTAACTTCTCTATTGACTTAATGTCTAGAACTACCCCAGTGTCCAAAAATCCCTATATAACGAGCACATCAGAGCTAAAATAATTGTAGATGTAGCTATAAGAATTCTTGAAGAAGGGGTATATACACCTAAGTGTCTCACCTTCGGGTGCCTCAGTGCTCTTTGTGAAGAAAAATGATGGAACTCTTAGGTTGTGTGTTGACTTCAGATAACTTAATAAGGTTACCGTAAAGAACATGTACCCTCTACCATGGATTGATGATCTCTTCGATCAACTAAAATGAGCAAGGATATTTTCCAATATTGACCCAAGGTCAGGTTACTATCAAGTGAGAATGAGAGAAGAAGATTGTGACATCCCCGCTATAATCCCCAGTTTAATTAATGCTTAATGTATATATAATATGTGGCTACATCCAAACGATGCATATGTGAAATGTATTTCTAAATTTTAATAACAAAATGTGATGCTAGTTGTTAAGGGGACATCGACAAAGATGGGGGTTGAATTAATCCACAAGAGAGGGGAGGGTTTAAGAGAATGGCCAAGAGGGGTCCAAAGTGGAATTACCCATGTCTATTAATTCCACCCACATTCCTAAATTTTATTATCATTATGTATTAAACTCTAGTTTATGATTGAGTATCCCCAAAGAGAATCATTGAATGCATGTAAGAGGGTAGGTGTGATAAGTCACATCCCATAGTTATTGGGATCACGGGGGCTGAGTACAATCATCTTGGGGAAGTATGTGAGTCAAGGAAGTAAGAAAAATGAGAGAAATTTGTATGGGATTCTACAACAACTTTAGACAGTCAATGTTTTTGCATGAACAACAAGTAGAGAGAAGAAAATAGAGCTTGGCGCTGGAACATCCATGGAGGGTCAATTCTAGAGCATGATAGAGCATTTCTAGAGTGTATTCTAAGCTAGAGACTAAAGATCTAGGTTTTCAAGTCTGGAGATTGAACTCTTGTGTGAGTTGTGTTGTAACAACAAGTGTTTGTTGTTGTTTGTTGGCAGTTTCCTAGCAGTGAGTTACTTTCATTCTCCTATATGAGAGATTCCTAGTTACATGTGCGAGAGAGACCCCAATAAACAAATGGGACACCCGAGGGACTGATATCAGTTAAGGGGTACATTCCTTGGGTTGGGAAGGTCAAGAGAAAGAAAGATGGTGGAAAATCAGTGTAGTTGTAGGAGAATATATGTGGGTTGTGGATTTTTAAGTTGTCAGTGGACAATGAGAGACCATACTCTTTTGAGGATTTCTAGCCCCATCTTGGGGGTGACTTGTTGTTTATATTTGTAACAACAAGTCTATGGTTTGGTGGAATTTCTCTCCCAAGAAGTTGGTTGCACAACTGTTATTAAAAGATAAGTGTTTTGTTTATCTTTTGTCTTATATTTATAAGTTAAATTGTTATGCATGAACTTTGATTTATATGTTGTTGTAATGAGTTATTAGCTACATTTCATGCCTATTTTACAATTTTTTAGATGCATCAAGCTAATGGTTTCAACTATAGTGAAATCTCATTGTAATATGTAATTGATAAGCTACATGAAATTAGTTAGTTAGCAGAATGATTTTAGTTTTTATGAGTATTTTGCACATAATGGACCTCAGCTGGGTTGGGGGACGTTACATCATGGTATYAKATCCTCTAGTTCAAAAATCAGGCTTGTATGGGCTAAGACAGGTGTGAATTGGGGAAATTCATTATTGTAGATTCTGATTTGTGYGAATTTGGGGGGAAACGATGGAAAATTATAGATAAATCCCCAAATTCATGAGAAAAAATCAAATTTAAAGGACTCARAACTATTTAAGAGGTTCATTGGAKCCAATCTGCAAAGTTACAAAGTTAAATTCAACTTGGAATGGTCGAATTTGATGTTTTAATGGTCATTTTAGAGTTGCAGGAAGTTTGGTGGATCGACGGCCAGAATCACRTTTGATCTCGACATCAACGACTGAGATTCACTTTAATAAATTTTAAAAATTCACAAGGTTTTGACCATTTGAAAGGTTGAGTAGATCAACGACTGAGATTCATTTTATATAGTTTGGAAGTTGAAGCAGATTRACAGTCTAGATTAGTTTCAACCATTTGGGAGTTGGAGTCGATCGATGGTCAAGATCATCTTGGATTAGAGATCGATGGTCCAAATTCATTAGGGAATTGGTCAAAATTTATAAGTGTCGGAAATTCACAAAGAGAAATCATCAACAATCGATGGTCAGGTCAGCCAAATTGGCGAAGCATTTGGTTCATCCAAAATAAATCTTCGACAGTCGATGGTCGGGTGTTGGTCGATTCAATGAGTGTTTCAATTGAGCAAGAGAAGTTGTCAATTGCCGATGGGTTGATGGTTGGGTGTCGGTCGATCTAGTGAGGTGTTTTAATTTTCCAAGAGAAATGACCAATCAACGATGAAGGAAAGAAGGCGATAACATGCCATTATGACATCATCATCCACGTGTCATGCCACATCAGCTAAGTTGACACCTCGAGATGATGTGTCATGCCTCGTCAACTAAGAAATGGTCGATGGTCGATGGTCAGGTCAGTCTAATTAGAGAAGTATTTCATCATTCAATGGGGATCTCTGATGGTTGAAGGACAATGATCAGGTTGGTCGATTTAGAGATGTGTTGCAAGTTGTTGCCAAGAAAAATGATCGAGGGTCAATGTCCAATGATCGAGCATTGGGGAGAATCATGAACAAGTTTGGTTCGGTAGTGAGAATCATTGATCGATTGTTGATGGATTTCAGATCAACAAATCATATTTCATTTGATTTGAGATCGACGACTCAGATTTGAAAGGTTGTTATAACATAAAAGCAATCAATTTTATATGAAAATTTTCAAATTTTTCAAATTTTTTAAGGTCATTAACTTTCGGGGCAATTTTGAGTCCCTAAACGAAGTTTTTAGACAATCAAAACCCACAAGAATGGAGTATACCAAGGTACCCTATGTCTTTGAGGCTCAAATAAAATAACTCAAAGAGAGCTATCTGATGAGCTATCCTAGGTGTAACACCAGAAATAGTATGCGAAAGTTACAACCAAAATAGTTAAGATAAAATTTTTGCATCAAATCACTTCTAGAGGGCGTAACTCCTTGCTCAGAAGTATGTTTGGGGAACATCAGTAGTCTATGGAAATATTATGATCCATGGAGCCATATTTGGGATATGGGTAGCTGAAAATGTGTAGGAAGAGAAAGAAGACACCTATAGCATACATGGATAAATTGGGTAAAATAGTCTAAACTTCTATGGACTATAACTTTCAACTAACTTGGAACCGGATTTGAGGAAAACAATGTAATCCTTTGGAAGTAAGGAGAAGAAGACATCAATAACCCATAAATTTGAAGTAAGCATTAAAAATTTCAGTAACCGGCATATTTATAACAATAAATAGTGAAAATTTACAACATGTAAATGTTGCTTTAAGCCCTCGAGAGATAGATTAGGGCATAAGGTATAGGCAGAGTGCAGGATAAACCATGAGGGAATCATATTTTGAATTGGTTCATTCTTTAATATGGTGATAGGAAAGAATAACCAATATTCTAATTTGATGAAATGTTTTCTGCAGCCATGTTCTACAATAATAATTATTACACTAGATATTTCTTTAATTAAGTGCTGGAAAATAAATTAGGTTCTTATATACAAAGTTGTAGTTATAGAAAGATGTCAAGGATATTATATCGCGAGGAGAAATCATAACTGAGTTATGGTAAATTTTGAGACATATTCAAATGGAAGAAGAGGCAGGGCAAGAGCATGTAGCTATGAAGATTTCATAGATAAGTGTAGAGATATAAGGTAGATAATGAAAGGATTATGAAGGATGAGGAAGAGATACTTCAAAGTCTAAACCTTGAATAATCCAAGTGTAAAAGATAAACCAAAAGCATCTAGTGCTGAAAGAGTATTCGAGTCCCATGCTTTGGGAAGGGATGATCTTGGAAATAGAAGGAGTTAAGAAGAGAATGGTATTGGATCTATCATCATTATTGAAGGAAATCCACTTGAACTGTGAATTTCAGGGAAGTCAGCCCAGTGTCTATTATAGGAAGTAATAAGAAGGCTTAAGGAAGACATCTTTCAGAAATCAGTAATCACAAATTTCAATGGTAGCATAGGAAAGGAGGGCATATTTGAGGCCTAATGTTAGAAATGAAATATTTCAGTACAGATGGCTCCTCAGGGGTAGAAGCTAAATTTCACCTACAGAAGGTATCCATGTGGTGGGATCAACTAAAAGCCAGCACCTTGATGAGAAAAGGATATCATAGAGACAATTGAAATAATGTTTCCAAGGAAATATTTGTGCGAGCATTATGAAAAGAATATGGAAGACTTATTTGAACTCAAGTTAGGAACCATGAAAATGGAAGAATATGAGAAAGGAATTTATTTGAATTTTGATATGTTGACTTCATATAATGAGTAGAAAGGTCAAAATTGAAATATTTCTAAGTAGGCTACCTCCTTCTATAGTGACAAGATACAACATGATGGTAACCCCCAGACTTTGGAGGAAGCCATGAGGACAACAAAGAGCATGTTAGTTATTAGAGGAAGGCCAATTTTCTAAAAGGCTTGGAATGACAAGATTAAATGGAAAAAGGATCAAAGGAATAAAGATTTTACATTTTCATTTTCCATCATATCTGCAGAAAATCAACAGATTGATCAACCCAAATGATCACAAGATTGTCTTCATTTGAAGCCACCAAGGTATGATTTGTACAATGTGTTGTGGATGTGAAATCACTTATATGAGGACTTCCCTCTGAGGATAAATAGTGAGGACTTTCCACAACATTTAGTAGTTTGAAATAGTGTAATACATGGGAGGAAAAATGCCATGCATCATTGGACACAACAAACAAAGAAAGAATATCAATCCCCATGATTGGAGTGAAAGGTAAGATTGATAACTATCCATAATTTTAATTGATTCTAGAGCTATACATTGCATAAATGCTAACATTGTTGAAATATTTACTTACAAAGAGTAGAATAAGAAGTATTAGTTAAGCTGGAGTTAGCCAAAGAAAATTTGAAAGAAAATCAATGGTTTGGTTAAATATTATCCAATAGACATGAATGGGATCAACACAAGGTAGATGTGAACATCATACCATTGGGTTCATATGATTGTCTAGTGGCATGGTTAGTTGAAAAATACCATGATATCTGAAGCATACAACAATCACATGTCTTGATGAATAGGGAATCAGGCATTGTTCAAAGGAGCATTCCAGAGCTATAGTTGTTGAGAGATTTCATCTATGTGATTTGAAAAGAGTTTGAGGAAGATGTTAAATTTTTTATATCCCATATGGAAGAAGCAACCAAAGATAAAGTGGAAAGCATTGAGGACCATCCAATCTTGAGGGATTTTGAGATGTTTTTAGATAAATTATGGAATTTCCACCAAAGAGAGACAATGATTTCTCTATTTATTTGGTGCTAAGAGCTACCCCAGTGTCAGTTACTCTGAGAATGGACACACCATAATTGAAGGAGTTGCAAATGTATCTTGAAAATATTTTAAAACTGAGGTATGCTTACAACCAAATTATGACTTGGGGAGCACCAACATTTTTTGTGAAGAATAAATATGAACCTTAGGGCCTTGTGTTTAGACAGTTGAATAGTGCAAGAAAAAATATGATTTTCCTAGGATTGATGATTTGTTCTGGAGATTAGGCTGAAAAGTGCAATAATATTTTCCAAGATTGAATTGATAAGTTATGCAGTAAGGATAATGAAACATGTTGAGCCAACATTCATGACATATACAAGATTATAATTCTGTATATTGGACTATCAAATACACCATGATTTTTATATATGTTGATGAATGGGAGTGTTGGAGAGAGTACTAGAAAAAGTTTTACCAATTATTTTCTAGGTAAATATACTCTATAATCTAGTTTAGAAGGAACATGGATAATTTGAGAATGGTGTTGCAAGTTTTAGAGAGCATAAGTACCTTAAGTAAGAACATCTTTTATCAAAAGAAGATTCACTACTTGGGGTATATAATTTCAGTAGAAGGGATAGAAGTGAATCTGAGAAGATAGAGGCCATTAGAGGATGGTGGTGCCAAAATGTCATAGAAAGTTATATCATTCACGGTTATTGTCATTTATTACCGAATATTCAAAAAAAGAATTCTTAGAGATTGAAATCCCAATCACTTGCAGAAGGTGAATTTTGAATGAACCAGTGTGAAGATATTTTTCAACATTTGAAGGAAATTTTGACAAGTGTGCCAATATTGAATATTGTAGATCTGGATGAATATTTTTTTGTGTACATTGATGCATTCAAGGAAGGGATTGGTAGATTCTTGTTCAAAATATATGTGACATTCCTTGAGTCCTGAAAATAAAAGGAGCATGAGAGGAATTACACTAACTAGATTGTTGTTAATTGTACATGCATTAAAAATGTGGAGAAATTACTCATGTGGAGAATTTTGAAATAAGACACACCACTTTGAGTGCAGAAATATTTGTTTGGACATCAACATTAATTCCATACAAGCTAGATGGATTTAGATGAATTAATTTGAAATTAAGCATATAAAGGGAAGCAGAATCAAGTGGTTGATGCACTTAGCAGAAATCTCATGAGTAGCATATTGCAACAATTAGCATGTATAGGACCCAATCTAAAAAGAAAAGATTATTGCAACAACAAATTTAGATCAACAATGGCTCTAAAATAAAAGAAACATTACATCAAAGTAATTCTTATGGTTTCTATGAGATGAAGAAGATGGAATTCTCATATAAAAGGGAAGGTATATGTGTTGAATTCTAGTGAGATGAAAAATATAGTGCTAATGGAAATGCATAATGTGGCATATGATGGTACCCAATATATTAGAAAACCAATGCAATAGTAAGAAGCCAATAGTTTTGGCCGGGGAATGAATAAATAAGTGGCTAATTATATAGACACATGTCTAGAGTGTCAGAAGGTAAGATTTGAGCATATAAATCAAGCAGGGGATATGCTGACCATTGCCTATTCCAAAATGGAAATTAGAGGAAGTTGTTACAATGGTTTATTACTAAGCTTCCCGAACAATGAGCTTAACATGATTCCATCATGGTCGTGGCATATAAATTAACTAAGGAAACACATTTTGTTCCAATGGAACAACACTGAGAAACAAATATTGTATATATTTACATGAAGGAAGTTTCGAGGCTACATGGAGTGCTTACGAAAATAGTTTCGACAAAGGTCAAAAGTTTATCTATTTGGAAGAGGTTTTTCAAAGTTTGGAAAAAATTTAAATATTAATACAAATTATCACCAAGAGTCAAATGGGAAAACAAAGAAGACAAAATAATTTGAGGACATTATTAGAGATGTATGTGATGGATCAGCCATCAAAGTAGGAGGATTACATCCATTTAGTAGAGTTTTATTACAATAACTTGGTGTGGGCCTCATTGAAAATGGAAGTCATTTGAGGCGTGTGGAAGGAATTACAATGAGTTGGGATGATCCAACAAGCTGAGCACTTGTTGGGCCATATTTTTAAAGGAAATGGAAAAGATCAAGCATAATTCAAAGGCTTCCGGGATAGGTAAACGTTATGAAAACAATAATAGAGTGTTTAGATATTTTAAGTCAGGAGAACATGTGTTTTTAAAAGTGAAGAAGTTCACCTAACATTGAGAAGTTTCCCAAAGTTGGAAGAGCAAGATATTGTGGACCTTTTAAAATCGTAGAAAACGAGCAGTTCCATACATGCTAGCATTTTCACGCATCCATGAAATTGCATAATGTATTTCATGTGTCATTATTAAATAAATATGTGTTTGACCTAACACATAATTGATTGGAATGTAATACAAGTGATGCACGAAGGGGATTTCTAGGTGGAACAAGTCTGAATCTTGTATCAAAAATTCAAAGTGCTCGAGAACAAATCCATAAGGATGGTAAGAGTTCAATGGACCCTAATCTGAGTCTTGAATATTCTACATGGGAGAATAGAAGAAAACATGAGGAAATAATACCCACAAAGTTTTGAAAATTAAAATAAAATAAAAATGCAAGATCTAGTTTTAGTATCTAGAGTTCTAGACCACATCTCAGAGTCTTAGCCAACTGTGTTGGGGGGCCTAATTAAATAATGGAACATTCCTTAGGCTATCCCTGATAAGCGAATATGGGTACATTCAGCAGTTCCATCACGATAAATTAATGGTGCATTCCTTAGGTCAGCGAGTTGAGAGAAACAAGAGATTTTGGTCGCAAACTGTTATTTGGAGTTATTAAGGTAGCCAGATTTTGTTTCTTTAAGCATTGATGTAAATTTGTGTATGTATGTATATCAACATAGTGTGAACCAAGGATGGTGAAAATTTGTAGATATGGGGGCCAACATACCCACTATAATTCTTAGTTTAATTAATCCGTATGTAGATATAATGTCATTAAATTTCTGACCAAGCGATGCATATCTTGAAATGTATTTTTTGAATTTTAATAATAAAATGTGATGCCAACTACTAAGGGATATGAAAAAGATGGGGATGAATTAATCCACAAGAGTGGGGAGGGTATAAGAGAATGTTCAAGAGGGGTCCAAGGGAGATTACGCATGTCTATTAACCCACCCCATTCTTGAATTTTAATATATGTCTATTAATTCCACCCCCATTCTTGAATTTGATTATCATTATGTATTAAACTCTAGTTTCTGATTGAGTGTCACAAAAGTCAATCATGGAATTCTTGTAAGAGGGTGGGTGTGAGAATTCACATCCCATAGTTATTGGGAGAATGGAGGATGAGTACAACTATCTTGGGGAAGTGTGTGAGTCAAGTAAGTAATCCAAATGAGAGAAATATGTATGGGTTGCTACTGCATTTTTAGACAATCAATGTTTTTGCATGAGCAATAAGTAGAGAGCAGAAAAGAGAGATTGGAGCTGGATAAGCCATGGAGGGAGAATTATAGATCATGCTAGGGTGTTTCTTGAGTGTATTTAGATTTGGAAACTGAAGATCCATGTTGTCAGGCCTGAAACGTGAACTCCTGTGTGAGTTTCATTGTAACAATAAGTGTTTGTTGTTGTTTGTTGGAAGTTTTATTAGTAGTGAGTTTCCTTGAGTTTCCCAACTGAGAGATTCATGGTTACCTATGGTAAAGATACCCTGATAAAAAAAATGGGACACCTGAGGGACTGATATCAGTGAAGGGGCACATTCCTTTGTTTGGGTAGGTCAAGAGGAAGAGAGTTAGTGGAAAATTGAAATAGTTGTAGGAGAATATCAGTGGGTTGTGTATTTTTGAGCTATGAGTGGACAGTGAGAGACCACCCTCTTTTATGGATTTCTATCCCTATCTCGGGGGTGACTTGTTATTGATATTTTGAAAAAAAAAATTATGGTTAGGTGGAACGTCCATCCCAAGCAACTGGTTGCACAACTATTGTTAACAAGATAAGTGTTTTATCTGTTTTATATCTTATATTTATGAGTTAAATTGTTGTGCATGAACTATGTGTATGAGACTGATTTGTATGTTATTGTAATGACTTATTAGCTACATTTCATGTCTATATTAGAATGTTGTAGATGCATCAAGTTAATGGTATCATATAATAGTTAAATCCAGTTGTAATATGTAGTTGATAAGATATAGGAAATTAGTTAGTTAGCATAATTCTTTTAGTTTTTTATGAGTATTCCACACGTAATGAACCTCAGTTGGGCTAGGGGATGTTACAAAGACACTATAAATATAGAATTCATAAAATGATATGGCCATTATGAGTTCTTGGTGGCGCCATTTGGATTGACAAATGCACCAACTACTTTTATGTGTCTAATGAATGGAGTGTTCAAATATTACATGGACAAATTTTCCATTTCCTTCTTGGATGATATTCTCATCTACTCCAAGATAGAGGAGTATCATGAGAAAAATTTGAGCATGGTGCTACATGTATTGAGAGAGCACAGATTGTAAGCCAAGTTAATCAAATGCACTTTTTATCAAATGCAAATCCATTATTTGGGCCACATCGTCTCAAAGGAGGGCATAGAAGTGGACCCTGAGAAGATTGAAGCAATCAAAAGTTGGCCAATGCCAAAGAATGTTTTAAAAGTGAGATCCTTTATGGGATTAATTGGATATTACAGGGTATTCATTGAAGGTTTCTCCAAAGTTACAAAGCCAATTACTTCATTGTAGAAGAAGGGAACAAAATTCGAATGGACTACTAAGTGTGAGAAGAGTTTCCAACACTTGAAAGAATTATTGACCAATGCACCTATCCTAAAGGTTTATTATATAGATGAATATTTTTTTTTATGCACAAATGCAGGCAAGGAAGGGCTTGGGGTATTTCTTATGCAGAATGGGCATGTCATATGTTATGAGTAAAGGAATCTTAAGGAGCATGAAATAAATTGTGATACCCATGAATTAGAGTTTGAAACCATAGTTCATGCCTTAAAAATGTGAAGGCATTATCTCATGGAAAGAAAAATTGAACTGAAGAAAGATCATAGCAGTCTGAAACGCTTGTTTTAACAACCAACAATGAATGCTAGATACACCAGATGATTGGAATTCCCGAGTGAATACAACTTTGACATCAAGCATATCAAAGGAAAAGAGAATAAAGTGGTTGATGCACTCAACAGGAGGGTGCATGAAATGCATGTTTTATCCATTAGCATGTACTGTTCATATTTAAAAAGTAGAATTTTGGAAGTTGTAGCATCATATCAGCATTATGCACAAGTCATATAGGGCTTGCAACATGAAATTGTATTGTTTAAATTTAAAGAATAGGTTGGAAGAGGATGTGAACCTGTTTTTCAATGAAACATTTTTTGTTACTAACACTCAATATTTGAGAAATTTAGTGTTGAAGGAGACACACAATGTACCATATACTATCCATCTGAGATACCAGGAGATAATTGCAACAATAATAAGCCAATATTTATGGCCAATAATGAAGAAGGATGTGGTTGATTGAAGGATATACACAATGTACCATACACTATCCATCCAGGATACCAGGAGACAATTGCAACAATAATAAGCCAATATTTATGGCCAATAATGAAGAAGGATGTGGTTGATTACATAGCCAAGTGCATGGAATGTCAGATTGTGAAGACCGAACGCAAGAACCCAACAATATTGTTACAACCATTGACCATTCCTAAATGGAAATGGGGGTATTTACAATATATTTCATCATCAACTTGACAAGAAAAATAAGGAAACATGATTCCATCATGGTAGTGGTGGAAAATATTACAAAGGTTGCACATTTTGTACCAGTGAAAATGACTCACAAGGAAGCCAATATTCCAAAAATTTATATGAAGGAGATTCCCATTCTACATGGTGTTCCTATGGAAATAGTGTGAAAACAAGATCCCAAGTTCACTTTAAGCTTTTGGAAAGGGTTTTTTAAGGGATTTGGGACTAATTTGAATTTCATTACAAAATTTCATCCAGAGTCAAATGGGAAAATAAAGAGGACCAACCAGATAATTGAAGACATGCTGATGATGTATGTAATAGAAAATCATTCCAAGTGGAAAGACCATTTAGTTCAATTTTCTTACAATAATGGGTTCCATGCACCGTTGAATATTATCCCATTTGAAGATTTGTATGGATGGAATTGCAACACGCTAGTGAGTTGGGACAACCCAATAGATAGAGTAGTTGTTGGGCCTAAATTCCTAAGGGACATGGAAGACTAGATGACAAATATTAGAAAAAATTTAAAGGTTGCACATGACAAGAAAACTGGTTATGTAGATAAAAGTAGGACATATAGGGAATTTAAAGTAGGAAAGCATGTGTTTTTAAAAATAAAGGATAAAAGGAGCTCACTAAGATTGGGAGAATATGTCCCACTAAGATATTGTGGGCCATTTGAAGTTTTGGAGAATATAGGCCCAGTTGCATACATTCTTGCATTGCCTCCATCCATGAGAAGTCACAATTTGTTTCATGTATCTTGATTGAAGAAATATGTGCATGATCTTAACTACATGATTGTTTGGACTGTGATCCATGTGGAGCATGAAGGGGACTTCCAAGTAGAACCAGTGCTCATCTTGGACTGGAAATTCAAAGTGCCGAGGAAAAACTCCATCAGCCTAGTAAAGGTTCAATGGACCTTCTATAGTCTTGAATATTCCATGTGGGAGTACAAGGAGACCATGTGGGAGGAGTACCTACAAATATTTGAAAACTTTGAAGAAAACTAAATGTACATTTGTATGTAAGTGTGAAAGACTCCATTTTGGAAGTTGAAGTTCCTACAGCCACATCTCAGAGAATTCCTATCCAATATGTGTTTTATCCCTAGAAGGGAAGTGGAAAAAATTGAGAGACTAGGGTGCAGAGAAGGGATACACTTCCTTGGGTTGTACAGGTTTTGAGGAACAAGAGATTGATGGTTGGAATCGATGCAAGAGTTTTAAACTTGCTAAAGTATCAAGTATTATGAGGTAAAATTATGTATATGTATTCTAGTATGGTGTTTTGCACCAAGGATGGTGCAATTTGTAAGGGGAGGGCAATGTAACATCCTTGTTTTTAATCCTAATTTTAGCAATGTGTAATTAACTATGGTGTAAGATTGTGGGCCCAAATATGTATTTTGTATACATTGTATATCATAATAATAAAATAACGATGAAACCGACTACAGGTGTACATGGACAGATTAATTGGGGGGTAAGTTTCCACAAGAGGGGAAATTCTATGAAAGGGTCCAAGGGGGAAATATTCATGGGTATTACATCAAACCCACTTTCATGAAATTATTATTTTTTTGTTCAAACATTCTAATTTCCTTTTGAGTGTATGCGAACCCAATCATTAAGAGCATGTAAGAGGTTTGGTGTGAAAATTCACATCCCATATTTATTAGAGCATGGGGGTTGAGTACAATCAACATTGGGGAGTGTGAATCAAATTTCATGGGTAAAAGGGAAAAATTGAATGGCCATTTTAGGCATTTTTTTACATACAATTTTTGGATTAGAAAGGGAGTGGAGACCATTGGATCTTGAGGGAATCCATAGTACATGTTGTGGGAATAGTTTTTGGAGATGAAAATTCATGTATAAAAATTTTGTTAGACCTACAGAGAAAAAAATCCTAGGTGAGAATTTCCCTAGAATCGTGAGATGTTCTGTGAGTTTTCCTATGGAAACTAGCATCCCTAGAGTCCCCATTAATAGATATTCTTAACCAACTTATGATGGATCCCTAGAGGGAAATGGGAAGGCCTGATTGACTGTTTATAGTGAAGGGGGATCTGATTCCTTGGGTTTTGTAGGCTTAGGGGAAGAGAGATGGTGTATTGAGATAGTTGTATGAAAACTAGTTGTTGTGAGACTGTATTGGGTTGTGAGAGACACCATTTTTGTGGATTTGTAGCCCCATCTTGGGGGTGATTTCCTTATGAGAGTTGGAGTATAAAATATACGGTTGGGAGGAATGTTTGTCCCCTGTAGTTGGTTTCTCATTTGTTTTTAAAAGATAAGTGGTTTATCTCTACTCACAAGTTTTAGTAATGGGTTTTATTGTTATGCATAAACTTTGAGTTTTTAATAATTTATATGATATTATGGGAATGTTGAATTTAGTTGCATTCATGGTTTTAAAGTTTCATTAGATGCATGAGAATTTAAGAATGTTTCACTGCATTTAATATTAATGGTATCATAATTTTTTTTATGGTTTTAGTAGTGGGGGCACTACATTGGCACTTCAATTCCATTGATTCAATGAAGTAACTACATATTGAACCGATTTTTGGAAAATCACTAACTTGAATTTGTTTTCGATTTCACATGTTTCCTTCAAATCATTGGCTTCCAATGTGAGAAATATTCCTCTTTCCATGGCCTCACAACTACCCATGCCAAGTTTATAAGAGGAAATTATGATAATTATAATCATCTCATTAGCAAGAATTATTTAGGCTTGTGCACAATATCAAAAAATAGGGAAAGAGATCACTTGACAGAGTTTAAAACCAATTAATTTTAAGACATGCAATCCCCCTTGGTTTATCTGCATCATAAACATGTAAGTTCCTCACCCAACCTTGAAATGTTGATTAGTCAAAAGTAGAGCATATAGAACACATTAAACTTTACAATGCCTTGTTAAACACTATATTCGATATTGTACTCGGTACCTTTCATTAAAAATGAATCATAAAACAACATGTTGAGAAAAAATTTAAGTCACATTTTTGTACTTATGGGGCTCATAATTGAATTCCATCAGATGATGAACATGGAAATAAAAAATATTAGTGTATCCCCTTCTTACATCCCCATACTCAATCTGGATGGACTACAAAAATATGCACAGACAAGCCTTCAAATATAAAGTCTAATAATTCCCCTGGAAGATTGCCTTGGTGAATTTAAAAATTCCACATGTGATGCATTCACATTCATTATATAAGAATCAGTTACATTATGCTAAATATCCCCCAAACACTAATTGAGGCCAATAGATAAAATACCACTAAAATTCATCCACAATACCTCAAAACTCAAGAAGGTGATCACTAGTGATAAGAAATTATACTACTAATCACCAATGAGGATTGATGTTGTATCTATATGCTCATGATTGAAATTCCTCATACCTTCTCCTTTAACTTATGAACCCCCTTATACTTTAAACTAGGCCTTCAAAGCTAAAAAGAAAGTTATCTTTTAAAACGAACTTATGGAACTCTAGTCTCCTATCCATGATTCCACCTTTCCCATGTACCTATAACGTAATTCTGAAATCCTTATAGGAATTACTTGTCCTCTCTTCACAGACCTCATTACATGGAATTATTTCAAACCCATGTGAATGATGATTCCCATCCCCTTGTGTCTCTACCGAATATCTTCACTCACTTATTACTTTACAAGGATTTCATACCTTGCTTCTTATGATTGTATTGAATAAGCATAAGATTCAAGGAAGTAAGCTCACTCCTTGCCTAGTTAATCTTGTAATACCCATGTTTCCCCTAGCTTGTAATTAATCATGATTGATGATTTCGATGCAATGTAATATAAACATTGTAAATGTATTATTGGTTGATTAAAATTCCAACAACTGATTGTGAGGTGAAGCCTTGAAATTAATGGCTATGATACCATGAGAGGGATTAGTAAGGGGAAGAGAAGGGGGAATTCATGTGTAAGAAGAACCCAAAGCAACCTTGATGATTGATGAGGTGAAAATAAATATTTTCTATAGCTTGCAGCTGAAGAAAGATAGTTAATACGAAGGGGTTGGTAGTTTAACAACCAACCACCTCAACGAATATAGGTATGGAGGATCTACCTAGGACAACATAAATTGTCAACAAAAAGGTACCATAGAGTACCATCATCTTGTTTCTTAGTTGACCCGATTTCCTTCTAACGAAAGGAAGAGGATAGGTCGAGAACCTTCCCGGGGGGTATGGAATACATGAGAGAATGCACAATTGCATGCAAGAGAGGGGGACGAGAGAATTCAAAAGAGAGCTCTAGTCTGAGAGAGCATGCAGAGACAAAGAAACCATGGTGTGAAAACACTGAGACATAAGAGATAAGTCGAGGAGAGTTTGAGTATAAAAAGGATATAGGTAGGGAAAGGGTGTGGGATAGAGAATAGCACGTAAATGAAAATAAGAGATTTTGGAGCTCGATAGTTCTAGTTCTAGTTTCAAGAAGGAATGAACTGCAGAGAAGACATGAAGTCCCGACTGGAACAAAAGAGGGTTGCAGGATTAATACTTGTTGGACATAAACCAAAATTGACAAGGGGAGGGAGATGATGCAAAGTGTATCTATGAAGGGAATCCTTTGTGTAGAGAAAATCCATTTGATAAACTACCTGATAAGCCCCATGGAGGTCCTGAGCTTAGTGGGAAATAAATGAAAATTTTGTTGCTACTAATAGAGTGGAGGAGGGTAACCTCCCTGATCCATTTCCTTGACTTGGAGAGTCAATAGTGAAAGAAACTCTGGTGGTATCATGGCCTGGAATGGGGGTGGCCTACTGCCAAAGTTACAAATCATGCAGTGCCTATGGTTGGGTGGAAATGTGAACACCCATAGTGAGTTGGCTAGAAATAACTTGTAACATATAAGTATCTCTATACTTCGTTTATTGAATTGAAATATATGGTTGGAATGTTTGTATTTGTAATAGTGGACATGTATGCTTGATTTATGAGCTTGGTGTTGTCCCATTAGGAGACCTTTGAACTTGAATAATAATGTATCTGTATGGGATTTCATGTGTAGTGCACATCTAAGCAGGAGGACCCTAAATTTTACCTTGAAAAATTAAGGAACTATACAAATGGTTCCCTCTTATGAATGTAGTCATGGATAATTGTGTGTTTTCGCTTCCTCTGTATGCAATAGTGTAATAATGACTGCAACAACCTATGAAGAGAAAAGACTGCATACAACTAAGAGGAAAATGAGAGGCCCGAGGGAAAGGACATGTTATAACATTCCTCCTTGAAGGGACGATACCTTAACCATAACAATGGCTCGAGAAAGGTCTTTGTGTAACTCAGAGAAACTTAATATCCTGTGAAATCCCTATCTTGGTGTGGACACTTCATAGAATGCAAACCCCCACCTAAGTGGAAAAGAAAGAATTGCCTTAGTGGTTTTCAAGGTAAGGTGAAAGCCTTAAAGTCCTAGTAAGACCATTTGGAAAAGACTTAGAATATTTTCGTGAAGTTGGTTCAATCCAATATAGGGTAGTCTTCATGTAGAATTATTTATGTTTGATTCAAGAAGATATACAACCATTAGATTGGCATGGAAAGTAGATCTCGCCCCTTCGTCAAGAAAGGCATCATCATCAGAAACAACCAAGTGTCAAAAATTATGTGAAGTCCAATGACGATAATGGATAAGACCTTGAGACAAAAAAATGATCGTCGATCTATCAGGAGTGATCCCAATGAGATCTAGACAGTTGATATTGATCACATTTTTGTCGGGGATAGAACATTGATTAAGGAGAGTGATGGTCCAAAGAGTGTCGACAACGATAAAGGCATGCAAACTATTTGGGGTTGTCGATTGGCATGAGGTTTTGTACATCTTAGTCATAGATTGTAGTTGGTCCCAACCAAGAGTGATAAAATTGGATGTGATGTCATGTTATAGTGGTGTACTAGCATGGAAGCTAGCATGTCTATGGGAGTGACATGTAACAACTATTAATGGGTTGGTAGGATGAGAGTAACCCCATTGGGTGTGGAAGTAATTGGGTCCTCACTTCGAACCTTAATTGTCAGATATGTAGACCAATGGATCCTAGTCGTTCATCAAAGGATGTTGGACACAGGTTTGGAGTGTGCATAGGAGCATGTGTTTACAATGATGGGATCCCAAGGTTGAATGAAAATTGTTAATCTGACAAAGGCCAGAATGGAGGATTTGGATTATTGGTGTTGACCCCCCTATCATTGGGAGAAGGAACACCAATGGTTAGGAATATGGAAGTTGGAGAAATGTTTTGATGACGACAGGATGCTCCGAGAGTCGTCGATATGTGAGAGGATACCTCAATGAGGTTTGATTCGTTGATATTGCATGTATAGTCATCTTCGCGTATTAGTTGGCGATCAAGTGGAAGGACCCAGGGAAGTACCAATGATCATATGATTATTGGGGCCATTATTTCATCAAGCATTGTTCCATGGGACTTAGTCGTTGATCGACGAATAGGAAAGATTAAATCTTGGTTGTATATCTGTTGTGGACCCCAATGGATCCATTAACAAAAAGGTGGGAATACAAGCGTTAACAGTCGTGCAATTTTGAGGCGTCGATGTGATTGAATCCATTGGAAATCAAGAACCAAGACTAATCAGATCAGGGAAGTGAACCCATTAGAGTTCGTTGGCAGAGATTGGCAGTTGTGTTGACTTATACTCTGTAAGATAAGTACCCCAATGACAATGAAGGATGACCTAAGTAAACAGGGTCGATGACTAGGAAGGACCAATGAAACAAGTGGCATATGCCACATCAATGCCATTTCAGTGCCACATTTTATGGAATGAATGACAAGGATCCTTGTGTAAAGGAGGTGGTTGTTGGCCAATGAAGGTTTGTAAACTTTGAGAGGATGTAACTTTTTCTTCTGAGATCATAATTGGGCATGCTTATAGTCATTGGAAATCTCTCAATGAACATGTTTCATCTATGTGGATTACTTAGAGAAACAAATTGATTAGGAAAAGAGGAAATTTTAACACCCCATCAGCCTAAGTATTAGTGGGTCGGGTGTCTTACAAAGTGGTATGAGAGAAAAGTTCAAACACTAGCCCTAGATGGGCCATAAATTAGTCATAGGACTAGTATAACAAGACCAATATGAGACTGTTAGAAATATTTTCTCTATGTTAAAAGTTGTTTATTATCTACAAAATATCCTTGATAAGGAATATTGTAGACTGATATTTTGTTTCGAAATTTTTTGCAATTGAAAAATTGCATGTTGATATGCAACATGAGAATTACGTTGTTTCCCTGGTAAGAATGATAACTACTCCTACAGGAGTGGGAATATGCTGACATACATTCATAGTAATACCTAAATCTGAATGGTAGAGGTGGAAGAATTATGTTATAGAGATACATGATTCCAGAGAATGGATGAGCTGAGTTGTTTTGTTCAAGTGTAGTGTTGTCTATCCACTTGGACAGACAAATCCTCTTACATTTGTGATGATCGTTTATGTAAGGGATAAGACCCTTATGGGAAATTCATTATGGTTGAAGGAACTTAGTATGGATTGATAGAATCCTTGGAAGTATTAATTTATTGCTTAAACCAAAATACTAAACCATGTATGTGAAATTCCTCATGATCAAAGGACTCATGGAAAATTGTAAGGTCAGTTACTTGACTTATAATGGTTGGAACCTGTAGATGGAATAACCTAGTTAAGAAATGAAAAAGGAGTCCTTTGGTTTGTTGATAGTCCTCATAAAACAGGTGAAGTAACATGAACGTATGAGCGAGTTTATGATATCATGGTTGTACAAAAAACAAATATGTACATTCTTATTGAACCGAGTACTTGTTTATGCATGAAAATGCAAGATGTGGATATTTTGGGATGCATATGGTAATGAGTAAGCATGTATGTAACATGAAAATAGACATATTATAACCAATGGTGGGTTGTAAAGTACAGTTTGTTGATGAACCAATTTGGTCAATAATGACCCGATGTCAGCAGGAGAATCAACAATATGAATGAAATGATAATAATTATATTTCTTATTGTCTTATGGAGATAAGGTTGTAATGATTAATTAAATACTGATATAAATTCTAATAAAGGTAGTGCTAGAGAATTTGTAGATGACCAATGGGTCAGATTGACATCTAGAGGTGGATGATAGCCATACATTTATGACTGGGCATACTCAAGTAACAATGAGAGGGAATCTAGGAAAGGACTCCCTTGATAAAAGGTTTGTTGACCAAAAGCGAATTGAGGCATGAAGAGAGACTAGAATTCTTATATTTCTACCTTAGGTAGTGTTGTAATTACAAGCATATGTTTTTTCCGAATTGTGGAATGCTTTAGTAGGAGAAGGGAAAGAGTGTTTTTCTTGTTGGTTGTTTCCATGTAAAGAGGGCCACATAATTATGAATATGCCTCTGAAAACTACATGAAGATGATTTTGAACAATCATGAATATAATGATTTTTAAATAAATATGCATGTGGTTAAGTGCAAAAAAGAACAGTTTGAATACAAACTAATAGAATAATGTGCATATGTGAATGCACAATCTGAATGCATAATAAGAATGCATGCTTATATTCCTTATGGAGTATTGTGTAGAAATATGAAATGATGAAGTTAAGGCCGAATCAAGGTTGAGGCCATTTCAGATAGTATTGGATATGCAACAGGAGAGTTGTGTGTTGAGCAATTCCCCTATGGAGAAATGATATAAATGCTTTATTTGGGGAATAGAGACATAATATTAAGGACTGTTCAAAAATTAGGCAATTGGATGCAAAGCCTATTTATATAATAATCGTAGATTACATTACAAAATATAATGCAAGCATATGAGACATGCAAATGAATGATGAACAATCTAATTTTTGTTTGGGAAATGTGCAGAATGCACTAGTTCATAATTAATTGTGAACTAAAATATTGATGGTATAGTATGTTGTTGCATCAAGGAAAGGTCAAGACAATCTTGACTGAGACTGCTCAAGGAATGGAGGAGGCATATCTCGAACGGGATATATTGAAAAAACAAATAAGAGGAAAGGAGGGATATGTTTCTCACTTTAGCACTCTGATTTGTCTAGCAGAGTTGTGTACTTTAAAGTACAACTAGTGAAAATAATTTAATGAATATGTTTAAATGAATGATATTGGTTAACAGGGATGATTTTAGGGGCTAAATTTCGCTCATGGGATAATTTTCCATGGTTTTTCCAAAAATGAGTTTCACTATTTTAAAAATGATTTGCCCAAATTCTATAGGATAGAATTATTTTACCTTAAAAATCGCCAAAATTTTATAAAATCTATATAAAATACTTATAAATTTGAATATTTTTAAAAAAATATCGCCAAACATTTATAGTTGACATATGAAGGATTAGTAATATTCGCCAAGGTTTCTACCTATTAAAATAAATTTCCATCCTTAAAATCATCCTTGTTGATTAAGCTATGTTATGTAAAGGCATAAAAGTCTTGGGAATATTTCATTCAAGATGAAAATTCCAAATTGAACAAAGAATTTGGAAAAAGGGGGAGAATACCTTGTCTCATTTCATGTTGTTTTTCTTGTTTCCATGGGATGAGAGAACTAAGATGATATTCATCTATGGATGATTCCAACATGAGAATGTTTATGGTTGTAGGATACCAAAACAACTAAAATATTTTATGAATGCACTAGTGAACACATAGAGGATAATGTGTTAAAGTGGACATATATATGTTGGGACATATCTGAAAATATTTTTAATGAAATAAATGCTACGGTACATGCATATTGAATTTTACATGACAACTAATAAAACTTTAAATGTAATTATGGATGTTATGTGTAGGAAAGGATTGGAGTTGTTGGGGAAGGAAAACTTCCAACAATGGAAAACCTCAAGCAGAGGATAGATACAAGAGGGTTTCTATTGAAAGAACCATTGAAAGGACCTTAGGAGATCCCATGAAGAACCATTGATGAGGTATTATCATAAAGGGTGTTGGAAGCCATAACATGTATAAAAACATTCATGACTATGTGGCATGAGGTTTGAAAGGGATTAGCTAAGAATCCCTTCTAAAATATTTTATATCTTGATAATATGCATGTGAATTTAATTTATTTTTGTGTGTCATTGATACCCAAACATGGTAATATTTATAAAAAGGACCTGAATGACAGAGGGAGGAACCTATGTAATTCAAGGATAATTGAAATCCTTGCAATAAATTCATGAAAAAATGTGTCATGAATGCATTGATCAACCATGAACGATTGAGAACAAAAGTTCTCATAAGCAGCAAGTTGATTGAATGCACTGAGGAAATATGCATGTTGTATGAAAGAAGGTGGGTATTGGACTACCCATCATGAAAGGATAACCTTCTAATTTCCTACCATAATTATGAAATGGTAAGGAGAGGAAACTTGCGTGGCCATGAACATTGGCAACTTGATTGTCAAAAAAAAAATACTTGAATGCATTCATATGAAATTTTAATTTCATGTAATGTATGTTGATTTGATGTCATGATTAGCTCAAAGAAGGAAACATATTCCTACTGTAATAATGAATATGAATAAATGATCCATGCGATGAGAGGTTGAATGAGTTTCAATTCACCATGGAAAGCTCCTAACATAGAATATGGTAACTTTAAATTAATGCAAGGGTGCATCGTGTGTAAATGTGGAAATGGATATTGGCACATTGGTTTAGTGGTATATGATAATTGATTGCATTTTGAAAAGATGGGCATGTTGAAATAATTCATGTGTAAGGAGTGACAATTCATTTTACTTTATATCATTAAATATATTTATAGAGGTGATTTAATTGTTAGTATGCACAATTTAAAAAAAAAATTGTTGTGAGTCATTGCAAGTGTGCAATAAAAATGTAATGTGCATGAGAACTAACAATTTGTTTGATCATGTGAAGATTGAAATTGTAGGGAGGATCGTCTTGGATGTGGCAGTAATGTAATTCCATAAGGAATACCAATGCCTATTGATTGTAAAAAAAGGCCAAAATTCTATGAGAAGGAAGTCTCATACTTGTAAATATGGTTCCTATA
>SNQJ01S0108388.1:0-29447 GCA_010110895.2 Picea sitchensis
GCCCATAATGGGAATACCCAGGTAGATTCGGTGGTGGTTGGAGAGGATAGTAGTTCCAGGGATTGTAACCCTGAGTTTGATTAGGGACTTGAGTTTGAGAATTCTGACCCCAAATAGGATTGGGTATACCTGGATATGGTTGGTCGATAGTAGGGACAGAAAACTGCTGCCCCCCCAGTCGTTTGAGGAAAATTTTGTATCATCTGATTCCAATACTGGGCCAAAGCAGGAGGTATATTTTGCCCAAAAGGTGGGGTTGGTCCCCCTACCGTAGGTGGAGTTCCAACCGGAAATTGTGTCCCAATCAAAGGTTGTGTAGTAACTGGAATGTGTCCGGTAAGAGGAGGTTGAATTGTACCACCTTGTCCACCAACAGGAATCTGTAAGTTTGGTGTAATGGACGGGATAGTGCCACTAGGATTAGGATTTCTAATAGGAAATTGAGGGAGTGTCGGAATAAAACCAGGAATAGGGTGCCCAGGAAAATAAGGACCACCTGGAGAACCGGTAGGGGTTTGCGGAGGTGTTGGAACAGAAGCATTCAACAAAGCATTCAACACATGGTAGCCAGGTGGTAGTGTTGGAGTAACATTGGGTGTTCGTTGTGTGTTTATAGAAGCAAGACCAGCTGTAGTGAACCCGGTTAGGACACTCGTAGTATTCTCAATATGGGCCATTTTGGCACGGAGAGTAAAGTGATAAGTGGTAGTCAAAGGTACAGTCTTTGTCTCAGAAAACACCGGAGGGTTGATTTCGGAGACCACAGGTGAACCAGGACTAAAAAGTTTCCTTCGAAAATCACCTGCAGACCAAAAAGAATCTTGTCCTTCGACCTCGGGAAAAGGCCCAATGGGTGATCCATAAGAAGTAACAACTAGTTCTCCGGAAGAATTTAGTCGTCTAAAAGGGCGCTAAGAATTACTAGGAAGTCTAAAATCCTCTCGAGTAATTGTAATTCTAAAACGTTCAAGAGAGTCATTTCATTCCACTTGAGGTGTGATAACAACTGGGACTTCACTCTGTGTCAGAGAGCCTCCAGGTGTGTTTGTGGGAAAGGGTTGTGAACCTTCCAAATGCTATGGAGATAAACCCTGCATTCTACGTGAACGACGTAGAGGAGCTATTGTAAACGAGTGACAAACTTCGCGAATAAAATCCTATGGTCAACTTCAAGAAACAAACAACACGCGCTAGTAAACAAAATCTAGGAAGCAATCACCAGGCAAACAAGACCTTCTAATCTTGAAGCCACTAGTTGGTGATGAAATCCAACGTCGCAACAACGGGATGAGAAGGGACGGGGCTAGGGTGTAAAAGTTACAATGACGACCTGCTTAACGGACTTACACCATGGTGCAAGCTCCCATACATAATCGTGGGTATACCCTCCAAGGAGCCCGAGTGAGTTTCATCAACGTCAATTCCAAGTACCGTGAAGACTTTCCACTCCACATGTTACCCATGATTTTGGTTGTCATGATGATGTATTGATGATGGTGTACTCAGGCTCTTCATTAGAAATTTCTCCTGAGAAAAAGTTACCTTCATCTCTTTCAAGAAATCACATTTTTTTAGGAATGTTCGCAGGCGGCTAGTATATTTGCCTGCGAGAATGCATGATTCTCGCAGGCTGCCTTAAGCCAGGGTGTGAGAAGTTTGCACTGTGTTGAACTGCTAGGGTGAGAACTCTTTCTAAAGAAGGGAAAAAGATGAATTCTCGATGCTTCTAGAAGGGAATCTTCTAGAAGGATGAGATGGCATTCTAATGGTTATCCTAGTACTGGATTCCCTGATATTTTGGGATCATTCTTATCCAAGTAACTAATTCATTCTCTCCTATATATTGAGGGAATTCTCATGGAAAAAGTTAGAAGAAAGAAAGCAAGAAAGCAAGATTAAACAAGATTCATTAGAGAATTGGTGAAAGATTGTGTGAAGGACTGAATCTACAGCAACTAGGAAACTCCAGCAAGTTTATCAAAGGTGGTTGATCTTATTCATGCAAGTGAGCAAGTGTGTGTGTGTCGGAGCCAAGGGCCATTGAAAGGAAGTTTGCAACATCAAGGCTCAGGTTATAATCTTTAATTTCCATTAATATGATACAACAATATGTCCCTTTCCCATAAAGCTAGTTCCACTTTATTGTATAACTCCTTGATCATATGCATAGATTGACTGTTGAATAGATTGTGCTTTCTTCACTTTGGTTGGTTTGTGTTGTCTTGGTCTTGGCTGCACAAGAGCACTGGAGCGAAGCAGGAGCAACAAAGACCATAGGAAGCGATTATAAGGTATGTAACTTGTTCTTGCCTCCTAGTTCATTCAATAGTCAAAATCTAGGGAAAGAGTATTATTCTGTCTTGCTATGTTCTAGATCCAGGTGGATCTAGGGAGATCGGTTTGTGTCCGCACTTACGGATTTATCCAATAACAAAATTGGCGACTCCACTGGGAACAATCCTGGGACAATCCCATTTTCTTTGTGGCTTTTGATATTTTTCTGTGGCCATTTGCTCTGGTTTCACTTTTCTCTTGTCCTAAAAGTCTCCGAGTCTTCAAGATATCCTGATAGACCTTCTGGGTCCAGAATCCTTTTTGAATTTTTCTTCATTTTTCTTCATTTTTGATTATGTTCAGGAATTCTCGCACTGCACTTCATTGCAACCTACGAGAATAGGTAGAGTTAGCACTCTGCCCATAGGTTTCAGTGCGAGGTTCTCGCACCCTTCTCAAGGATCACCTGCGAGAATCAGTGATTCTCGCACTATGTTATATTGCCTGCCTGCGAACATCATTTTTCAAAAATTTGGATTTGATATTGGCATTTTTAACTGCTCAGATCAATTTGTTTGCCTCTTATGAGTGTTTTGGACCTTTGATTGATAGCTTTCTTGTCTTTGTTTGTGTGCATGAACAGTCTTAGGGTTTCAAGGTTTTTCTTGTCCTTTTTGGCTTGAATTTCATTTCTTGGCTTTTCTTGGAAAAACCATTCTCTCTGTCTTCATAATCTAAGTGTGTTTGATTAGTTAAGATCCAGTGATTGGTTGAAAGTTAATTTTTCTTGGTTTTTCTCATTTGCTTATGGTTTGAAAGATCATTTTCTTTTGCATTTGAAAAGACTACATTGGTTTGCTCTTTATTTTTGCTTTCATTGAAAGAGTGGATTGGGTTATTTGCTTGTTCATTGGTTTGATTTTTTGTGCTCTCATTGGCATAGTGAGGGTCCTTTTTGAAAAGTGAACAACAAAGTTTTTTCTTTCAAAAAATTGTTTTTGTCTTTAGAAAACATTGAAAATCAAATTATTGAGCTTGTTGAAGTATTTAAAAAGAGACAATAGAGTATTTTCATTTGATAAGTGATTGTTTTCATTGGCATTTGAACAGAAATTGTGCATTGTAGTTCAAGGTTGATCTGGAAAACTCTCTCTCTCCCATACATAGGATTCATTGAACGAAAAGTGATACATTTCATTCTCATCCTTGCATTATTGGGTCAGAGTCATACAACATCCGTTTCATTTCCGTTACCTGTGAGTAAACAACAACCTTTAATAACACTGCATAATCATAAAATTTATCTAGTAACTCTTTTCTAGGGCTCTTTTACACCCACATTTATCTAGGCTAGCGCTTTAGAGTAGGAAGAGAGAAACACTCTCAAAACCTGAAAACACCATGATAGCATCTTGTGTTAGGGAGTGTTAAATTCCATTTCGCGACATCTTGTCTCGGGAATCCCTTCTCACACAAGGGTCAAGCCTTTACAAAGGGCACATTGAACATTAGTGAAGTTACTCACCACTGCTTTGGTAATATCGATTAATGAGAGATTGCCGCGTCGTATGGGGTCACTTGGAGGTATACCCCTAATGATGAGTGGAAGCCTTTTGATTTGATTTAGGGCTAGATACCCTGCCCTTCGCGTGGATCGGACTGTCGACCTTCAGCCTTCCCCTAAGTTTATTGTTGTTTGTTGTGACCTTAGTGGACTATCTCTCTAGGTTCTTACCCAAGGTGACTATGAAAAGGAAAGTCTTCACGGTACCTACAATCGACATTGGCCAGACTCACATGGGCTCCTTGGAGGGTAAATCAAAAATTAATGCATGGAAGCTTGAACCAAGGCACAAGTCTGTTAAGAAGGTCATCAAAATAAATTTTCCACCCTAGCCCAGACCCTTCTTATCTCGTCGTTGCGGCGTTGGATTTCATCACCAACTAGTGGCTTCAAGATTAGAAGGTATTGTTTGCACGGTGATTGCTTCCTAGATTTTGTTTACTAGTGCATGTTGTTTGTTTCTCGAAGTTGACCATAGGATTTTCTTGTGAAGTTTGTCACTCATTTACAATAGCTCTCCATATGGATTCCGTAAGAATCGGGTTTATCTCCAAAACATCTGGAAATTTCACAACCCTTGCCTACAACAACACCTAGAGACTCTCGCGATGGAGTGAAGTCCCAGTTGTTATCACACCTCAAGTGGAACCAACTGACTCTCTAGAACATTTCCAAATTAAAAATACTCGAGGAAGTTACCGGCTTCCTAATTCTGTACCCTTTAGGCGATTGAATTCTTCAGGAGAACTAGTTGTTACTTCTTATGGATCACCCATTGGGCACTTTCCCGGTGAAGAAGGCCAAGATATTTTGATGCAATTGATTTTTTCGCGAGGACCCTTTTTTGTCCTGGTTCGCCTGTGGTCTCAGAAATCAACCCTCCGGTGTTTTACGAGGCAGTAATACCATTAGACCTGACCCGAACATGTTGTTTTACTACTTGAGTCGAGAAGTCTCCACGCAACTGAAATCAAGTATCAACATGTCGAAAAATTGGCTTTGGTATGATTTCCAAGCCATCCAAGCAGGCACTATAATCCTCTCACACGTAAGACTCGCGGTGATTTCTCATTACTGCAACCCTATACAACATATTTTGACACGTCAATTGCTTCAGGAAAGTACTCCAAATGGATTTTCATACTCCGGGAGTTTGACTTGGAATTCGATGCTTTCATGTCTAAGAAATCCTTAGTTTTTCTTGAGTTGATATCACGATTTTCCTCATTCTGAAACGGAAAATGTAGCAGTTGCTTCATTACCCGATAGATCTCTTTTCCTTAATAGCATTGATGATATTTGGTATGGGGACATCATTATATATCTCCAAAACCGGACTCGGCTGCTTTGTCTGATCTTGACGATGTCATCACGTATCAAGCTTGTCAATACATTATCCTCGGGATACTCTTTACCGTCGAGGAATTGACTCTATTCTTCGACGTTGTTTAACATTCGGCAATGAAAGCTCTGAATGGCCGATACGGGCATGTGGTGGTCATATGTCACGGGTGTCTCTTGCCGGAAGATCTTCACGGTGTTGCAGCCTTCTTTTGTTTATATTTTGCATTATATGGTTGCAATGCCATGCACGCGGACCTACAATCGAGAAAATTTGTCACATCTTGCTCCTCTTCACCATATGGTCTTTGTTGGTCCCTTCGCGAAATGGGCATTGATTTCATGACATGTCACCCTCCCACTTTCGTCAGGGGCATGGTTACATCATTAACATGGCTGTTGATTACTTTACAAAATGGAGTGAGGCGATCTTAGGCATTCGATATCTTGGGAAAGACCGACGTTTTTTTCTTTTTAATCATGTCATAGCACATTTTGGTGTCCCCAAGATATCGTTCGCGATCCTTGGTAGCCGCTTTAGAATTTTATGATGTCTGAACTTGCGGAAAAGTTGGGTCTTCATCATGATATCTCAAAACCATATTATCCATAAGCTAATGACCTAGTCGAAGCAATCAACAAAGTTCTTATAACTATGCTTCATCGGATGATAGGAATTCATAAAACAAGTTGGCACACAATGTTTTTCGGCATTGTGGGCATCTGCATTATCTGTCAAATCATCTCTTTGGGTTTACTCCTTTTATTAGTCTATGAAGATTATTACCGGGAAGCCATTCTTCCTATAGAATAAGAATACCCTCTCTGGAAGCTAGTTGTTGAACTTCTCCCGAACACTTCTCTTGAAGAAGAACATCTATTGTATCTAATGCGATTAGAAGAACTCAACATGGCGCCACTCTAATGTAATAGAAGCCGGAAAAATGTGTCAGGCACAATATGAAAACATGTCAAGCCTGGCATTTTCTCAAAAGCTGATCTTGTTCTTATCTATGAAAAAAATCGAGATATGTGAGTAGGAGAATTTGGGAAATTGAACTAATGTGGCAGGGAGTCCTTATATTGTTCATAGAGTTTGGAAAAAGGAGCATATGAGGCGGTAGATTATGATGGTATCCCTTTGAGTGAACCGGGGAATGGGTTATAATTGAAGAAGTACTATGCATAAATGATTTGTGCACAAGTACACACGTATTTAATGCTATCATACTTTGTGTGTGTTACTATATAGTTTTATTTTGTCATTATCTAGTCACGCCCATATGTGATGTTGTGTTTGATTTCCGGATGTCAGAGTCTTCGCTACCCTATATTTTGGCTTCGTTGATGGTGCTAGCGGTAGTACTCGGAACCTTGCATCCGTTAGGTAGGAAATCTATGCCCCAACAAAGAAACTTGTATCTTTACGAGGTGCGTGTCACCATTACATCGACCAAAACATTCACCGGTATAGCACCATTGTTGAATTATTGGTTGATGCTATCTCACTTTCGAGAGTGCGTCATTTGGTTGTGAGAATTGACTCACAGCTTGTAGTACTACAATTAAGTAATATCTACTCTATTAGAAGTCCTACTTTATTCAGAGTATGTTGCTGATTAGCCTCTTGGAGCGTTATTTTGATCACAGTGAATATCAACATATTCCTAGATGTCTAAATACATTAAAAGATGCGCTGGCCAATTATGTATTGAAGGAGGACATTTGAATCATTTATAAGTAAAACACATCAAGGGTACACAATATAAAATAAAATGGTAGAAACCGTGTATATATGTATAATGATCAAAAGGTTTTTACAAAATTTTGTCCGAAGACCAAAATGTCAAAAATTGGAAGCTTATAGCTTCTACAAAGTGACGTCATGGATGGCGTTCATGATAACAGACGGCTGCCCTAGCAACCCTATGGAGCATTCGACTCATAGATGCTGATACCCCCACAGTGTGATGTTGGTCGCGTCGTGGAACCTCTTCCCGAGTCATATCTAGAATGTCTGCAATAAGGCCCTCTAGATCCTGTTCCACCACTTGATAATCCCTAGCATACTATGGTGCTACATACCTCTCCTCTTTTATTTGGATGGGAGAAAATTAATGGCGAAGGTCTCTGGTCCAACATCACGTGTGATCAGCAAACAATGTAATTTTGTGTCGATCTTTGGATGGATGTATAAAAACAAAAACATTTAAAAGAAATGTGTGTACTTCTTACCGAGATCCTTACTGAGTATCCTCCGGTAGTGCTAAATCTGGATCTCCTCGAAAATCAAACTTAGACATAAGCGTAGTCATCGACCATCAACATCGGGTTTTGAAGCCAGTCAAAGAAATATCGTGCCAGCGATAGGTCACCTTCGATGTCGAGACCATGAGCCATTTTCATCAACTTTATCCTGGGATCCCTGGGACCTTGTATGTTCCACTCAACCTGCAGTATCAGTAATGGGACCCTCTCAGGAAGAAGGACACCATCAAAGATCCATACCCAAATTTCTTCAAGTTGCCTCATTTGGTCGGTGTTTTGATATTGCAAAGCTGCTTATCCTATTGTTGAATGCCTTTCGAGGCTCAGTAAACTCGATGGCATATTGGAAGTAACTCTGTAATTACATGTGAGGAGTAGAACTCCTAGCCATATGAGATATAGTGAAAAGGATAGTACGAAGAGTCAAGTCTTGTACCCCCCAGGATAGCCACTTTACCTTTTTCCTTTCAACCTCCAGTGCAGTGATGATTGCAGTACTCACTCATCTTTAACCCACCACCTCTACCGGTGAAACGACATAGTATCTGCGTCAGGACAATTCGGTTAAAAATTAAATGTCCTCTATGTCTATGGTTGTTAGTGACTCCCTTGAAACCCTCTTGATCACAGGTCCCGCATATGCACAAGGTACTCTAATTACCTGACTTGGGCCCTCATGCAGGGATGCAAAAGTATTATTCAGAGCCCACAATTTTCTCAATGCGACTAGAGTAGGAGGATGATTCTCGGCCATTGCATTATCCTCTTCATGTTCCCTTCGGCACTCAAGCACCATTGCAGATGGATATTTTCATAAGGAACATAAAAAGAGGATTATGTCTTTTCATGATTTGGATCTTTTTCTTTATTTCCAAAATTTAAAAAGTTTTGGGTTTTGATCTTCCTTGAATTGCCCATTTACTTGCGATGCAAGAACCTGCATTAGGTGGCTTCAAAATTCACCTGAGAATGCATCATTCGCAGGCCCCGTATGGACTTCCTGCGAGAATGCCAATGTGCATGTAGGGCTTGAAAAAACAAGTTAAAACTAAACATGTAACCAATGAAATCACAAAATTCAACCATGAAAATGTCAAGAACGAAGAGCTTATGTCTTCATGAGGCAAGTTGATCGAATGGTCTCTAATATATCCATAAATTGGCGCTTAATAGCGGAGGGCAAAGAGGGTTTTGGAGCTCAATAGTGGAAATGTAAAATGGTATGCTAAAAAAGAGTATTTACTTATTTTATTTGCTACTATATCATTTTGGGTTTTATAATTATTTATCCATTAAACCCTAATCACTAATGTTATGATGTAGATCTTTGTGAGCATGATGACTTTGGCCAGCGGTTCAATATAGGGTTATGGACATATTTTTCTTCTTTATGGCGTGTTTTTGATTGTTTTATGGTTTTTACATATGACCCTCGAAGGCGTGATTTTTTAGTTCTTGGCGCAAAGTAAAATACATCAGAGAATGTGGTGACATACTTTTGTCCCTTTTGGTCTCAACAAAGGTTATACGAAAAGGAACCCTGAGTCGTCTTTAAGCTCTTTTAGGACTCTCTAAATATGAAAAGATGCGTCGAATGACCTTGCTATTTTCATGCTCGCTAAAGTATTTCAAGTAAGCGTCATTGAGCGATAATTTATCTCTTTTGGTCTCATCAAACTATTTTACAAAAGTAGAGGAGTTCTCTTTTGAGTGTTTTTCAAACTCTATAATCTTGAAAAACCCGGGGAGTTTCTATCTACGGACTTCGTTAAACAAACATTAGCAGGGCAATGATGGACCGAACCACTCCTTTTTAGGTTTCATTAAACATACTCCGAGGACTCATCCAAAGGATGAGCTTACATAAACTCAAGCATATGTTATCCTCCTCAATCTTGCGTAGAAATAAAGAAATTGCCTACTTGAAATGGTGAAGGGGAAAATTTGGGAAAGGGATATGTTTTCATCTTAGAGCATTGATTGGCTGATGAAGTGTCACTCTTGAACATGACACCCCTATTCATAGCATTTTAGTGGTTTGAAATCATTTTGTATCTCTCATTCGATTTTTCTAGGGTCATTCCTGGTAATGTGGTCTTTGAGTCAATGTTTCCAAACCATTAATTAAGTTTCATTCATATGTTCAGAAGAAGTCCTACGAAACCTATATTGAGTCGACCATTCTGCAGTTATCCATTCTCTCCGTGTTGGCCTTCCCTATGTCTGGTCCAATTTGCAAAATGCTTTGTTTCACCCTCAAACTCTACATTACTCATTTCATGTCATTGATGAGAGATACATCAAGGCCCTCACAGTAGCGAGTTTTGTTCCGTCGACTTCAACTCATTATTCTCGAGAATCAAGACTTAGAAATTATTTAGTACGCGGACTTGCATGCCTCAATGGCGAGGTTTCCTCACTTTCAACGGTGGGTTTACATCATTGACCTTTGATGTAAACCCACTGTCGAAAAATTCCATCGGATGTTAGACTTCAAATTATTTATTCACTTTTCGATAGATTGTACTATGAATCCGTTAGGAGTCATTGATATCAAGAATTTGATTTCCCTCTGGAGTGTTAATGGTTTCATCAATGACCGTTAATCAAATGGTTTCTACCATGTTAAACTTCAACACATGTAATCACAATGGTTGGGTACTTTGAGCGACAAAATTGAAGACCTGGATATCATCTTTTCAATAGAGGTTGTGATGGGTATGTATAATCACGTGACATAGATCCTTCGATATTGAAGAACCTGGATATCATCTTTGTGATCTAGGTTGTGATGGGGTATGTATAATTTGCGACACATAGATCCACTGTGTATGTCTCGTGGCTATGTCATCTTGATTTAAAATTTCTCGCATAGATCCACAGTGTATTCCGGTGGCTATGCTATATTTTGATGGCATGGATCCACAGTGTATGATTGGTGGCCATGACCCATGTCTATAATGTCATCAGTCTGTGATCTGAGTATGGGAATTCCTACCTCATAATTGGTATATATGATATTCTGCAGATTCTTAGTTGTTCGCAGGTTTCCAAATAGATGTCCTCCTGGTTCTCGACATACACATGCAACTTACAAATTCTAACGGCTGTCACTAGTTCCAACCTCATACTTTGGGGGGCATTTTGTTACCCATGATTTTGGTTTTCATGATGATGTATTGATGATGGTGTACTCAGGCTCTTCATTAGAACTTTCTTCTGAGAAAAATTTGCCTTCATCTCTTTCCAGAAATCACATTTTTTGAGGAATGTTTGAAGGTAGCTAGTATATTTGCCTGTGAGAATGCATGATTCTCGCAGGCTGCCTTAAGCCAGGGTGTGAGAAGTTTGCACTGTGTTGAACTGCTAGGGTGTGAACTCTTTCTAAAGAAGGGAAAAAGATGAATTCTCGATGCTTCTAGAAGGTAATCTTCTAGAAGGATGAGATGACATTCAAATGGTTATCCTAGTATTGGATTCCCTGATATTTTGGGATCATTCTTATCCAATTAACTAATTCATTCTCTCCTATATATTGAGGGAATTCTCATGGAAAAATTTAGAAGCAAGAAAGAAAGAAAGCAAGATTAAACAAGATTCATTAGATAATTGGTGAAAGATTGTGTGAAGGACTGAAGCTACAACAGCTAGGAAACTCCGGCAAGTTTATCAAAGGTTGTTGATCTTCTTCATGCAAGTGAGCAAGTGTGCATGTGTCGGAGACAAGGGCCATTGAAAGGAAGTTTGAAACATCAAGGCTCAGGTTGTAATCTTTACTTTCCATTAATATGATACAGCAATATGTCCTTTTCCCATAAAGCTAGTTCCACTTTATTGTATAACTCCTTGATCATATACATAGATTGACTGTTGAATAGATTGTGCTTTCTTCACTTTGGTTGGTTTGTGTTGTCTTGGTCTTGGATGCACAAGAGAACTGGAGTGAAGCAAGAGAAACAAAGACCATAGGAAGCGATTATAAGGTATGTAACTTTTTCTTGCCTCCTAGTTCATTCAATAGTCAAAATCTAGGGAAAGAGTATTATTTTGTCTTGCTTTGTTCTAGATCCAGGTGGATCTAGGGAGATCGGTTTGTGTCCGCACTTATGGATTTATCCAATAACACCACAGTCACCTCGGGTAAGAACCTAGAGAGATAGGCCACTAAGGTCACCACCAACAACAATAAATCCTGGGGGAACAATCGACAGTCCGATCCACACGCAAGGGTAGGGTATCTAGCCCGAAATCAACTCAAAAGGCTTCCACTCATCATTGTGGGTATACCTCCGAGTGATCCTTGTAATACATGCAATATCTACACTGATATCAACAAAGCAGGGTGAGTAACTCTTCCAATACCAATGCGACCTCGTGCTTGACCCTTGTGTGAGAAGGGCTTCCCAGGACAAGATGTTGCAAATGGAATTTAACACTCCCTAACACAAGATGCTATTGTGTGTTTTATGCTTTTGGAGAGTGTATCTCTCTTCCTACTCCAAAGCGCTAACCTAGCTAAATGTTGGTGTAAAAGAGCMCTAGAAAAGAGTTACTAGATAAATTTTATGATTACGCAGTGTTATTAAAGGTTGTTGTTTACTCAAAAGTAATGGAAATGAAACTTATGTTGTATGACTCTTACCCAACAATGCAAGGATGAGAATGAAATATATCACTTTTCGTTCGATGAATCCTATGTATGGGAGAGAGAGAGTTTTCCAGATCAACCTTGAACTACAAATGCAAAATTTTCTTTCAAATGCCAATACAAACAATCACTTATCAAACGACAATTCTCTATTGTGTCTTTCCAAATACTTCAACAAGCTCAATAATTTGATTTTTCAATGTTTTCTAAAGACAAAAACAATTTTCTGAAAGAAAAACCCTTTGTTCACTTTCCAAAAAGGACCCTCACTATGCCAATGAGAGCACAAAAAATCAAATCAATGAACAAGCAAATAACCCAATCCACTCTTTCAATGAAAGAAAAAACAAAGAGCAAACCAATTTTAGTCTTTTCAAATGCAAAAGAAAACGATCTTTCAAACCATAAGCAAATGGGAAAAACCAAGAAAACTTAACTTTCAACCAATCACTGGATCTTAACTAATCCAAGACACTCAGAGTCTGAAATCAGAGAGAATGGTTTTACCAAGAAAAGCCAAGAAACGAAAGTCAAGTCCAAAATGACAAGAAAAACCTTGAAACCCTAAGATTGTTCATGCATACAAACAAAGACAAGAAGGATACCAATCAAAGGTCCCAGAAACTCATAAGAGGCAAACAAACTGATCTGGGCAGTCAAAAATGCCAAAACTCAAATCCAAATTTTTGAAAAAGGGTGTTCGCAGGCAGGCAATATAACACAGTGCGAGAATCACTGATTCTCGCAGGTGACCCTTGAGCAGGGTGCGAGAACCTCGCACTGAAACCTATGGGCAGAGTGTGAACTCTACCTATTCTCGCAGGCTGCAATGAAGTGTAGTGCGAGAATTCTTGAACATAATAAAAAATTTTAAAAATGAAGCAAAATTCAAAAAAAATTCTGGACCCAAAAGGTCTATCAGGATATCCTGAAGACTCATAGACTAATAGGACAGGAGAAAAGTGAAACCAGAGAAAATGGCCACAGAAAAATACCAAAAGCCACAAATAAAATGGGATTGATCCCTAGTGGAGTCGCCAATTTTGTTATTGGATAAATCCATAAGTGCAGACACAAACCGATCTCCCTAGATCCACCTAGATCTAGAACAAAGCAAGACAGAACATGACTCTTTCCCTAGATTCTAAACATTGAATTAAGTAGGAGGCAATAACAAAGAACATACCTTATGATCGCTTCCTTTGGTCTTTTTTTCTCCCGCTTCGCTCCAGTGCTCTCGTACAGTCAAGACCAAAACAATACAAACAAACCGAAGTGAAGAAAGCACAATCTATTCAATAGTCAACCTATGTATATGATCAAGGAGTTATACAATAAAGTGGAACTAGATTTATGGGAAAGGGACATATTACTGTATCATATTAATGGAAAGTAAATATTACAACCCGAGCCTTGATGTTGCAAAATTCCTTTCGATGACCCTTGGCTCCGACACACACACTTGCTCACTGGCATGAAGAAGATCAACCACCTTTGATAAACTTGCTGGAGTTTCCTAGTTGCTGTAGCTTCAGTCCTTCACACAATCTTTCACCAATTCTCCAATGAATCTTGTTTAACCTTATTTGCTTCTAACTTTTTCCATGAGAATTCACTCAATATATAGGAGAGAGTGAATTAGTTACTTGGATAAGAATGATCCCAAAATATCAGGGAATCCAGTACTAGGATAACCATTTGAATGTCATCTCATCCTTCTAGAAGCTTCGAGAATTCATCTTTTTCCTTTCTTTAGAAAGAGTTCTCACTCTAGAAATTCAACACAGTGCGAACTTCTCGCACCCTGGCTTAAGGCAACCTGCGAGAATCATGCATTCTTGCAGGCCAATATACTAGCATCCTGCGAACATTCCTCAAAAATGTGATTTCTGGAAAGAGATGAAGGTAACTTTTCTCAGGAGAAAGTTCCAATGAAGAGCCTGAGTACACCATTATCAATACATCATCATGACGACCAAAATCATAGGTAACACTTGTATCTTTCCCTGCAATTGATATGTGTGCATGTCCTTCTCATTGAATATTACATCTCTACCTTAATGATTTTGTGATTTTCATAATCTCATAAGCGATAACTAAAAGCATTAACACCGTATCCAATAAATGTACACTTCTTGGATTTTTCCTCAAGATTTATTCTATTTTCTTTATCAATATGGACAAATGCTTCACAATTGAAAGTCTTAAAAAAATAATAGTTTACCTTTTCACTTGTCCATGCCTCCTCTGGAATTCCACCATCCAAAGAGATTGAAGGTCCTATGTTTATTAAGTAAACAGTAGTATCTAAAGCATCTTCCCAGAATTGTAAGGGGAAACCAACATGCAATCTCATACTCCTTGCATGCTCCATGATTATCATGTTCATCCTTTCTGACACACCATTTTCTTGTGGTGTTCCTAGAAATGTCTTCTGTCTACGAATCCCATGGAATGAACATTAATAATTAAACTCATTACTGCAATATTCACCTCCATTTTATGATCTGAGACACTTCAACCTTTTTCCTGTCTCATTCTCAACTAAAGTTTTCCATTTCTTAAAAGTATAAAAAAACATCAGATTCTTGTTGAATGCAATAAAACCAAGTTTTTCTAGTTGCGTCATCAATAAAAGTAACATAATAACCAGAGCCACCAAGAGATGATACATGATTTGGTCCCCATACATTTGTATTTACAAGCTCTAACCTTTCACACTTCTTTTATTTTTCGACTCTGAGAAATATGATTCTCTTATGTTTTCCATAAACACAAGGCTCACAAAATCCAAATCAATTTGTTTAAGATTTGTCAAAAAAATTATTTTGTGAAGTATTTGCATCCCCTTCTCACTCATGTGTCCAATCCTACGATGCCATAGTGTTGTATCCACTCCTATTGAAGTTACAGAGTTAGAAGAGTCAATATTACCAGTACATAAATATGATGTACCTACCTTGTCTCCTTTTTCTATTACCAATGATCCTTTGGTGACCTTCCACACCTTATCTATAAATATGGATATACAACCTTCACTTTCTAACGTCCATGTTGAAATTATATTTTTCCTTAGATATGGAACATGTCTTACCTCTTTCAACAACCTTGTTTTGTTGGCCCTTGGTTGTGGAAGGGAGCGAATATTAAGGAAGAGGAGCGAAGCACGAACTGCGTGGAAGACACATTAACCGAGAATGGATTGAAGTGGTCAAAGAAGAAGAAAAGAAGGAGTGAAGTAAGGGAAATCTATCCGTTGAAAGAGAAGATCAAGGAAGATAGATCAACAAATAATATGGATCGTGGACAACTCAGCAAGTGGAAAAAACCACCAACAGATGCTTGGAGAACCTCATGGAAAAGAAAGAAGAACAGGCTGGCGAAGCCCTTAAGATATGGGTTGCGTGGGACCTAGGGTTTTGACACCTAGGGTTTTGAAACCTTGGCCTCGGTCCAAGGTTGTCTGAGATTCATTGTAATGTATAAATAAATACCAAAAACATTCGGGAGGGTTGGTCATGGTTAAGGTTGAGGATTGTGATTTTTATTGCTGCGTAAGAGAAGCATTGTAATGTGAGAGAATTTTTGTATTTTGGATCTTCAACTAGGTGCGAAGATCAACCCTACAACTGGATGTGTAGGGAGGAGAGGAAGAGAGAAGGAGAGAGAGATCTATAAGCTAAGTGCGCAAATAGAACTGTATGTTTTCATATAATATATCAAGAAATGCAGTTCTGTGGATGTAGCTCTAGGGAGAGGGTGAACCACGTATATATGGTTGTTCTATGTGATTGATGTTGTGTTATTTGTTATTTGTTATCTGTTATACTATTGTTGCATTGTTGTGCTAGATATGGGATATAAATTTCAGAGTAAGCCTAAGAATGGTAAATAATAGCTGGATTTTTTTGTGTTGTTGCCCTGGACCCAGTTTTCATTTCCTCTGGTTGTAGACACCTGTGTCCTATAACCCCCTATTGATACTTTAGGTGAGACTACATATTCTTCACAGGTGTTTTCGAAAAGGCCAGTAGTTAGGTCTTGTTGGTGCACTGTTAGAGTTGAACCCTGGGTCTACCCCTGTGCCAAAAAATGGTTCTATTGTCGGGATCAAGATATTCTTGAGGGAATGTCAAGGTGGTTTGCATCGAAGACAAAATTCAGAAGTGGATAGAAGAACAAGAAAAGGACTTCGCCAAAGCTCAGAAAAAGAACCCTATAATTAGTGCAGAGGACTGGTTGGGAAGGTACATCTTCATTGACATACACGAGATTTTCTTTGCAAGAATTCATAAAGATCTATATGAGTGGTTAGCTAGATTAGCAGATACTCAGTTTGAAATCAGATCTAGACCATCTGTGGTTTGGATGTCGACGCTGATCAAGAAGGTCAAGTGAGTTGATAATGCCATGTCAAGAGTATTATATCATTGGTTTGATAACACTATTGGAGGGTACATTACTGATTTTTCTATTGACAGAGTAGATTCATATATCCAAGCAGAGAGATATTTCTTTAAGGGACCTAGAGGAAAATTTTTACACTTTTTGAAGTTGAAGATCAAGATGCTATTGCATGAGAAGAACATATTGAAGATACAGTAATCGGTCATATTGAAAAGCCAATGTTTAAGAACTCAAACAGTGACAACGACACAGAGGTTGGACATACGCGCAGTGGGAGATCATTCAAAGAGGTTCCTATGGTGAACCTGTTTAAGTAGAGTCATGAGCCACTGGCACATGATGAAGGGTTCTATAGTGGGGAAGAAGAAGAGATATTGAACGAGGAATATTCAGAGTCCACTAGGACAGAGAAGAGGAATACTGAAGAACCTCGCCGAGAAGAATCAGTAACTTCAAGGACTGTGCTTACCATCGATGTAAGTAATACTACTCCTCCTGTTGTTTTAGTAGCATTGAGTAACTAGAGTAGCCAGAGTTATTAGAGAACTTAGAGCATTGTTACCAACAGTTCAGTACATACTCAGTCAAGAAACCTAGGAAGATCTATGGCAGATGAAATGAGGCTACCTATCTTTAGAGGAGATGGATATGAAGATCTTGATCAACACTAGTTCTTATGCGAAGTTGTATGGAGTATTAAGCAAGTCAATGATGAAGCTGTTAAGAGAGCTCAGTTTAGTACTACCTTGAGAGACCGAGCAATGAGTTGGTACATGAAGTTTGTTAAATAATTTGCATATCCTAAACCACTGAATGATATCAAGACTACGTTGAGTTAAAAATTCAAGAAACCCAAGTCGGATTCGTAGTGCATTAAAAAACTGAAAGAAATCAAGCAGAGAGTAGTTGAACTTGTTTGGGAGTTTGATTAGAGGTTTAAGACCTTGGCTAGCAGATTGAGTTTTCAGATTCCAGATGAGAAGAATAAGGAATGGTTCATTGTTTCCATCTTACCACACATTAGAGTTCCTTTGATGCAACATAAGGTTGCTTCATAGTTTGAGGCACTCAATATTTCCATGAAACTAGAATCAACCCCTATGGGAGAATCCAGCTCAGGTACGAGTCAAATTTTGAGTAAGCTAACTAGCTTATCTCTGCAGGTCAAAAATATGAAGAAAGAAAAGGGAAAATATGAAAGAGAAGACATTTGGTGTATCAGATGTAAATCGGAGGGCCATGACAAGGAGCACTATCCCCTATTTAATTAATACTTGGCCACTTGAGCTCCGATCCCTTTGAAGCAGGTTACTCTACCCTAGTGCGAGGTATGTAGAAATAGACATCGCCTTGGTGAATGTTATTAGATGAAAAAATATGTCCAGACACCTACCAATATTTACTGCACATTCTGTAAATTGGTGGGGCATGATGAGAAGGACTGTAGGGCCTATGACCTCTTGCATGAAAGCTCAAGAGATACATATAGGATTCAAGGAGAAATATAGTAGGAGGGAAATGCTACATAGTTTAATTCCCCAGGAAGAGGAAACTTCAACCCTCGTGGTGGAATCATAGGAAGAGGATGAGGAGGAGGCATGGGTTGAGGTATAGGTCATATCATTTGTTATAACTGTGACCAACCAGGTCACTTGTCAAGGGACTGTCAGAACCCTTGTACCACTTGTAGCTACTGCAACTCATTAGAGCATGTTATTGAAGATTACTCAGTATTGCTGGTGAAACTTCAAGAAAGATGGGGTGGGAACCAACAAGTGAAACTGATATCAGTGGAACCTCATGGATTGGATCCCAGAGTCATTGTTATCACTAGAGGAGACACTGTTACTAGAGAAGACATGGTGACTCCAAAAAATACTATAGAAGGATCAAGGATCAGAAGGGCTGCAAAGAAGACACAATTGTTTGATCCAAGAAAGGAAAAGCAGATGTTCGAAGAGGCAAGAAGAGAATTTGGAAGAAAACATGCTGCTTCATCTAAGGCACAACCAGAAGTGAGAGAATGTGGAATTCCTCTGGCATTCGATCAATCTACCTCGCCTGGAGAAGGAAAAGAGGTAAGCAAGCTTATGAATTTCTTATATACTTGCATTAAATTGATTAAGGATGAAAGAGCTAAGCAAGAACTACAACACTTGATCAGATAGTATGAGATAGGAAGGGTAGATCCTATGTTGAATAAAGTAGTACATCAAGTATCTAGAAAGAGAAGGAAAAACAAGGAACTACACGTTAATGCTCATATTGGAGACTATGACATAGATTATGTGGTCCTCGACTTGGGATCAGAAGTCAATGTTATGATGAAGCAGACCTGGGCACTGATGGGAAAACCTAAGTTGATTTACCCTTCTATCAGGCTCAGGATGGCTAATCAACAATCAATAAGCCCCTTTAGGAGACTGGATAATGTCCATGTGGACATTGACGGGGTAAGGATGTTTGCATACTTCGAAGTGATTGAGATAGTTGATGATAGTTGTCCTTATCCTGCATTGTTGGGCATTGATTGGGCTTTCAAAAACTTGAATGTTGTTGACCTAAAGAAAAGAAGAATGACATTTGAAGGTGATGGCCTTAGGTCCATTTCACCTCTTGATCCTGATGAAGGTCGCATATACACAAAAACTATCAGAGAAGAAGACCATGCTTATGAACTAGAGAATATATATAAATTGACAACAAGACAACACGATTACATTAATCCTACGGCAGATGGAAATGTAAGCTAGTGAAGTGAAAGTGCATGCTCATGAGACTTAGAAGAAGCATTGGAGAACTGGAAGAACATAACATATGAAGTTTCTACGCGGAGGTGTGCTAGGTTGACCAGGGAAGTTCATTAGATTGGCACAAAAGTAAGTAATCTGCTCACATTTTATGGTTTAAATCATTTAGAAGCATTCTTATTGGAATTTAAAGAAATTGTTCCAATACAACAGAGGATGTTGGCACTAGATTAAGCCTTGAAAGAAATGCTAGTAATATGGTGTGGAACACACAAGAGGAACATCACGGAGTGGGTACAATGTCGCACTTTGATGAAAGTGCACTTTTCAGACCAAGTCGAAGGGTGCGAAGTTCGATACATAGGTCAGAGATGTATGAAGGACCATGTGCGGAGTTGTGAGAAGGCCTGGAGCAACATTCCTAAAGAGAAGTGGGTGCATAAGTTTATTAATACCTTGGATACTACGTTAATCAACTGGTATCTTCAAGCAGAACTACGCCTTACCACTTTATATTGGTACGGTATGATCCATAAATTTATAGCTACATTTTTATTTGAAAGTCAATACCCCAAAGTAGATCAGGATTTATAATTTGTAAGACAAAAAGTCTTTGAGGAGGCACCTAACCTCCCTTTGGAGAAAGAAGAAAATGAATGGACTGCACCTCTTCAAAAATTATAGGGTTGTTACAATATCAATGCTGATGAATATGATTATCCTAGGAATGTGAACATCGCAGAAATTGAAGGATAAAGAGACCTATAAGGGCCATGGATTGAACTACCTTTCATGGGACAACCACTTAAAATCAAGAAAGTTAATATTGGAACAGAGCAAGAACATTAGTTTGCCAATGTTGGAGATTATTGGGATGATGCCACTATTGATAAGATTACAGAATTATTGCATGAATACCAGGACTTGTTTCCAACCAAGTTCAAATACATGAAGGGAATTAAAGGGCCCATGGGAGAAATGAAGATTCCTATGAAACCAGATACAAGGCCAGTCAAGCAGATACCCTATAGACTGAATCCCAAGTATAAGAAGAAAGTTAGGATTGAATTAGACAGAATGTTGGAAGAAAGAATCATAGAACCTGTTGAAGAATCTGAGTGGAGAATCCCTATGGTGGTCCAAGATAAAAAGACAGGAGAAATCAGAATCTGTGTAGATTTATGAAAACTGAATGATACATGTTTACATGATTCATTCCCTACACTGTTTACTGATGAAGTCTTAGATAATGTAGGAGGACAGGAAGTTTACTCCTTCACATATGGATTTTCAGGTTATCACCAAATCAAGATTGCTAAGGAAGATAGACATAAGACCACATTTGCAATAGAATGGGGTAATTTCCAGTACACTATGATGCCTTTCGGATTGAAGAATGCACCAACCATCTTTTCCAAGGTGGTGGTCGAAGCATTCAAGGAATTTTTAAATAAATGTTTGGAAGCATATTTTGATGATTGGACTATTTTTAGCTTATTGAAAAATCATATTGAATGTTTGAGACTAATGTTCGATAAGTGTAGGCAATGTCAGATTTCCATGAACCTAAGGAAGTGCATATTCCTTTCACCTTTTGGAGTATTACTGGGGCACATTATATGTAAGCAGGGGATGTTGGTAGATCCTTCCAAGATTGCCATCATTGTTGATCTACCTCCTCCTACTTCGGTTAGACAGTTGCGCACTGCACTGGGACCTACTGGATACTATAGAAAGTTTATCAAGGGCTATGCACAGATAACAACACCCATGGAAAATATTTTAAAGAAAGATCGTCAATTTCAATGGTCAGAGGAATGCCAGTAGAGCTTCAACACACTAAAGCAGTTTAAATGGTCAGAAGAATGTCATCAGAGCTTCAACACACTAAAGTAGAAATGGTCACCTAATTCCTATTCTGGTTTTCCCATATTTGAGTAAGGAATTCCACGTCCATATTGATGCTTCATCTATTCCATTAAGTGCAGTGTTAGCACACAAATCCATGAGTAGGAGATATTGACCACCCGGCCATCCCTTTGCTAATGTGAATATCCCTATTAACCTAAATACAAATTACACCACCAATCGAAAGAGAAGGTTTATTATGGTGTATGCATTGTAGAAGTTTCAACACTACTTTTTGGGAGGACACTTCAAAATGTTCATCAATCACCTCGCGAGATTGAAATACTTATTCAACAAGCAGTGTTGGGGGGAAGAATATGTAGGTGGCTACAATTATTCCGTGAATAAGGATTTGAGATTGTGGTCAAGCTAGGAGAATGAATAAGGGACCTGACCAATTCAGGGTTAGAACATGGAGAGGAGCTTACCAGTTTGGATGATACATTACCATATGCATAGTTTCTAGCCATCATAAAATTTGATGATCACTGAGATAGTCCACTATGTCTACGTGGAATGGCACCTCGAAAGTATACAATTATTCAAGAAACAACCGGTAGATCGTAACAGATTTTCTCTTATATTTGGAAAACTATATAAGATGGGACCATAAGTGATTTTGAGGAGATGCGTTATGAAGGTAGATATACTATTGATTCTTGCAGAAGAACACGAAGGCATCACATGAGGACATTATGCGTGGAAAGAAACAACGTGATGGTTCTTAGAGCTAACCTTCCTGGTGGCCAACGGTCCATAAAGATGCTAAGGAATACCATAGAGCATGATGTATGTCAAAGAGTTGGGAAACCCTTCCATAAGATATGATATTCCCTTAGCACCTCATCTAACCTTACAAGCATTCAAGAAATGGGCCATGGATTTTGTGGGACCCATCAACCCACTAGGAAAGTGCACAAGATCCTCGACATACATCAATCGGTGAATGGAGTATCGACCGATGGGCAAAGAAAGAGAAGTTAAGGATCAGAGTGAAACCAAGGCCAGGCGATTCATATTTGATGATATCATAACCATATTTGATGCTTCAAATACCATCATGAGTGCTCAAGTCACAAACATCATCAACAAAACTATTGAAGTCTTGACTCAGGAATTTGAAGTTCATCATCAAAGAGTACACCATACCAACTATAAGGAATGGTACAATCAAGATTTCACAATATCTTGAGACAACATTGAAGAAGACTTTGCGTGAACAGAGATGATTGGGATTTGAGGATACCAACAAGTTGTTAAGGGCTTCATATAGAACCAATTGTAAGAAGATGACAATGTAGATTCCATTTAAGTTAGTTTATGGTTTGGAAGTAGTGGTACCTATGGAATATTCTGTTCCCAGCTTAAGAATTGTAGCATTTAAAGATATGTATGACACAAAATAGCATACCTTATTATGGAACTAGAGGAAGACGTGCTTCATTGTGGTGTGATTTCATCACCGTGTACGTATGAACAAGAAAAAAGGATTACCATGATAGATATATCAAGAAGAAATCATTTAAGCAAGGAGATATGGTATTGGTATATGACAACAAGTTCAAGAAGTATCCAAGAAAGTTTGGCTACTTGTCTTGGGCCATATAAGGTTTCCTATGTTACGTATGAGGTTGTATGCATTGAAGAATCCTAATGGAGAAATTGGGAAGGAAGGTTTAGTAAATGCGATCCCATTGAAATTGTATTATGACAAATCCGCTCTCACATCTCTCAGCAGAAAAGAAGAGGTAAGAAGGGTCTAGGTGTCACCAAGTGTGCAGTTGAAATTGGGTACCATAAATAGAAAAGACAGTATGCACACAACAAAGAGGGATAGAGTAGAAAGAATAGGCTACTCCATGCAGTCTGAAGATGAAGAAAAAAAAAGAAGTTCAATCTTTGCAATGACTTCGGACAAGTCACATGTGAGTGTTGGGGGCCCAAGGCCCTTGGTTATGGAAGGAGTGAAGATTATGAAGAGGGAGGAAGTATGAACTGTGTGGAAGGCACATTAACCAAGAATGTGTCAAAGTGGTCAAAGACGCAGAAAAGAAGGAGTTTACCATGGGAAAGCATCCACAGAGAAGATCAAGGAAGATCAAAAAATAATATGGATCGTGGACAACTCAACAAGTGAAAAAATCCACCAACGGATTCTTTGGATCACCTCACGGGAAATAATGAAATATAGGCTGGTGAAGCCCTGAAACGTGAGTCAAGTTGACCTATGTTTTTGGTATCTAGGATTTTGACACTTTGGTTTCGGACTAAGGCTGTTGTTGAGTCATTGTAATGTATAAATAAAGACCAAAAAGAGTTGGGAGGGTTGGTCATGGTTAAGGATGAGGATTGTGATTATTATTGCTGCATAATAGAAGCATTGTATTGTGAGAGAATTATTGTATTGTGGATATTTAGTCAAGGCGAAGATCAACCCCAAATGGGTGCATAGGGAGGGAGGAAGAGAGAAGGAGAGAGAGATATGCAAGTTAAGTGCGGATATAGAACTTCATGTTTTCATATAATATATCAAGAAACATGCCTGCGGACATAGCCCTAGGGGAGAGGGGTGAACCACTTATATCTTGTTGTTCCGTGTGATTGATGTTGTGGCTATTTGTTATTTTATTATAAATCAAGAAATTTCATTGTTGTGTTAGATCTGGGATATAACTTGTAGAGTAAGCCTAAGAGTGGTAAAGAATAGCTGGATTGTTTTGTGTTGTTGCCATGGACCCACTTTGCATTTCCTATGGTTATAGACACATGTATCCTGCAACCACCTATTGCTACTTCAGATGAGACCCAGATTCTCTTCAGGGTGTTGCCAGTACAATAGTTAGGGCTTTGTTGGTGCATTAGAGTTGAACCCCTGGTCTCCAGCTCTCTATGCTAATGTGTTTCCATTCCTTTGTTTTATATTTACCTTTCCCATTCAAACAATTTTGCATGGTACATCATCAACCAAATGAACCTCCGCCCAAAATCACCTTGAACATAATATAGATAATGTTTCCTAAGGGTGTGGTATGAAATGAAGCCCCCAAATCTACTACCAAATTCAAGACTCATAAATATTATCTACGTAAAGAATCAAAGAATCTTGCAACACATCACCGTCATTTGCTTCCCTTACTTTTTCTCTTTGATGTCCACATCTCGTTTTGGATCTCTTATGTCTTTTCTTTCCACAATTCTAGCACTCTATATTTCCAAGTCTAGATTTGGATCTACCCTTCCTACAATTCCCATGGTTAGCCCTTCCCCATCTTTTGTCTCCCTGCTCTCCACGCTTAACACACACCTGATTTCTCACATGTGTTTTTCCGTCGCGTTTCCTCACCAAGGATAACACCAAAATCATCAAATTTTGTGCATTTGAGCTAGAGATGATTTACTCTACAACCATGACCAATCCATTCCAACTTTCTAGCAATGAGCATAAGATTAGAAGAGCCCCAACCTCATCATCGAATTCCACTTTTACAGAACTTAGTTGATTAGTAACCGTATTAAATTCATTTAAATGATATGCAACAGACCCACCTTCTAAAATCTTCATATTAAATAATCTCTTCATTAGAAATACCTTATTGGGCACAGATGGTTTTTCATAAAGTTTATCCAATGCATCCATCATCTCCTTCGTTGTCTTTTCTTTCGAAATATTGAATGCCACCGATGCTACCAGGATCAGTTGTATTGTTCCTAGTGCCTTCCTGTCAAGAACCTCACATTATTCATCCTTCATGGCCATCGGCTTCTTTGCTATTCCACCCAATGGTAGGAATAGATCCTTCCGATATAAATAATCTTCCATCTACATCTTCCATAAATGGTATTTTTTTTCTTTAAATTTCTCGACCCGAAACTTTCCATCTTCCGCCATTACTCCCACTCGAACCAGGAACCCTCTTTTCCTGCAAGTTACATTTCACTTTGATACCAGTTGTTATAAAAATAGGATCACAGAGAAATAAAATAAAATAAAATGCGTAAATAAAACACAGAATATACATAATACAATAGAGACACAGATATATGTGGTTCACCCAGTGTGGGCTACGTCCACCAGATAAATTTCTAGGTCCTTCCTTTATTATTATCGAGCAAATGAGGGGATACAACCTACAACACACCCACTGTAACTTCCTCTTCTTTCTCTCACATTCTCCTCACTTAGAATACAATATTTGCAATGATACATATCCACAATACATTTCCCTCATAAAAGAGGGTTTCCTTCTAAGGAAAAAAACCCTAACATAACTTCTACTGTCATATCTGCAACCTTATAATGAACGGTCCAGATTTACTATGAAATTACAATATACATTTACAAGGCAATTTTTCCTTCAGGGGCCGCTTGCCCCCAGACCCCACAGGGGGGGTAACCCCCCTTACACTCCCTTGCATGGAGGAGTGTACATTCTCCTGGGGTGTAAAGTCTTCATGGGGTATAAACACAACTGAAAAACAAACACCTCTGAATTAGGAAGATAATCAGGCTCCACAAAAAACTTGTTGTGGTGCGCACACCATCTAGATCCAGAGTTGTATATTCAATCTACCTATGGGAATCACTCTCTACTGGTTTGATAGCTTCAATTGGATATTGGAATACCCTAGTTTAGGTTATCCCATTGATTCCCAAATCTTCTTTGGGAAAATGTTGGCATCTAATCCTAAGTCTAGGATAACATTTCCCATGTTAAAGTCTCCTATATTTGCATTCAATTTGAACTCTCTATTGGTTATTTTATTTCTATGGACTTGATTAATATTCTTTGTTTATGTTCCTACCCCTTCTTCTATGCTATATTTATCAAGCATACTTTTAAAGAAATCCATGGAATTCTTATCATTAAGTAATTTAAAGCAAGATTCCAGGAAATCCTTTAAGTTACTTCCTTTCCCCATTTTCTCTCCTTTGTAAGTATGATCCAAAGACCGAGGCATATCAAAAATAGGAGTATCATACCTATGTGAAATATTTGATGTGGATACTAAATTCTCGTTTAGGAACTCCTTCTTTGCTTCCTTGAAAGTTTCCTTCACCTTCTTTGCATCAAATTGTTGTTGTGACTGAGTGTTCTTCTGAATCTAGCACTGAGATTCCTTCTTCTGGTTATGTGCATATGCTCCTATCTTCACTCCTCCTCTAGTCACTATATTTATTTTCCTCCGAGGATCCCTTATTCTCGTGGAAATCCACTAAACATTTTGGTTATTTAGATTCATCTTCTCCTCGATATTCGTCATTAACTTTAGGCACTCTTCTGTCACATGATCCGTTGCATGAAAATACATACATGTTGTTGCTGGTTGAGGACAATATTTGGCATAGTGTCCTTGTTGCTGAAAATTATGGAAGATAATAGGCCCTCTACCTCTGCCCATTCCTCCTCTTCCTCTACCTATAAATCCTCCTCTGTTTCCCTATGTATCCATGTTCTAATACTATGGTACTTGATTATACTGCAGAGGTTGTTGAAATTGTGGCACTGCTTGAAACTGTTGTGCATTGCCAAACTATGGCGGAGTATGTCTTCCATCAACTCATCCTTCATCCTGTATGCATCTAAGGTTCTTTCCTTCATTAACTCCATAGTTTTACATTTTTTTTTCTTCATGTCCCACTGACTTACAAAAGTTACAGAAAATACTCTTTGGTTATGTCTTGTACTTTTGCATCATAGGGAAGTGATAAGGATACTGCCCATGTGTCTTGCATATTTCAAACCAAGGCCCTCCTGTAGGAAATGGATTTGGAATCCCTACTCCTAGGTACTGCGCAAGCGTCAGACACTCATTCTTGTGAAGTCCCTCTGATCTTCACAGGGTACAACATACTACTTCTCCTTTCTCCCTACTTTTATTATGGTTAAATTGCATTGTCAAGTTATTGAGGTATTCCTTCAACTCTTCTATAGTTGGATCTATCTTCTTATACTGATTCTCCTCTAACTTCATCGTTGCTTGCAGTGCCTCTACCTGGGTTCGAAATTTCTATTGTCTCAATGGATATTTGAAATGTCGTAATGGAGAAATTTTAAAAAATTGTCTGTGTTGCATGTCAAAATGGGATACTTTAGTTTACCTTTCAATGTMTTGAAATTTTGATCGATGTCCCATATAGAMTCTCGTATTTTTTTKTCTAACCTCAATCATCTCACTCATAAACTAATMCTTTGATTTCGACCTCTGAAACTTAGTGAACAATGCCTGCTTGATCTTTGTTATTATTCCCAKCACACCYTGTGGATTGTTTACTGCTAGATTCATATACCAATCCAACGTGTGATTTATGAATGTTATTGCTAGCGGTGCTACTTTTGTTTCCTCATCAGTGACTCTTTTCACTTCCCATATTCCTCACACATGCGTAGGTTCTTCTCTGGGTCTTCTGATCCATCCCCATGAAACTTTGGTAATCTTATTGTTGGATCTACACCTACCATTATTGAATGTGTTGTACATGCTCTGTGTGGTACTACTATCTGTGTACTGTTGTTCAGACTTGAACTCCCACTGGTGTTGATACTGTTACTTCCACTTGTACCACTATCTATTGTACTGTTGTTGGTACTTCCACTTGTACACTCAATTCTATTCTAATTTCCTAGATTCCTCTGACTATTAGTCACTTGTTCTCTAAACAACTTTTTATTTGCTGATGTGTTAATCGTACATGGGGTTGTAGGTTCTACACTGATTCAGATCTGGAGAGGGGTAGCTTCTTCCTCATTAGATCCCTATCCTCTAGTCTTTCTTTCATATGTGGCATGTAGTATTTCTTCAATGTGCTCCACAACACAAAGATCCTCTACCTCTTCCTCATCACTCTCGAATCCTTCCCTCTTAGCTACTGCTTGTTTCTTCCTATTGAGATTATACTGGTAGGGTCTTCCACTGCACGTCATTCCTGCCTTCTGCAAAATTTCTTGGATCTCCTATTGATCCATCATAATGGGATATTTATATTTACTGTGCTCTCCTCTATCCATTCCCCCTCCATCTCAGACCTTCCTCAGTGTTTCCCCTAACTCCCCCATGCATGCAAGGTAGTTTAGCTTTATAATTCCATAGTTAATAGCCCTTTATCATGAAATAATCTCTTGATTGAAGTGTACAATGAACTGATGTATCTTCCTCTTGGGACCTTAAGAAACTCATGTTATTCTACACTATAAGACTTCGATATATCTACTACAAACTCAGTGATATACCCCACTACAATGTTATCTAGCCATAAATCTACTGCACACATGAATTTGTTATTCACCCTCTTTAATCGTGCAATATTATATTCTGTCCACTCCACTGATCTAAATCTATTTGTAGGATGGGTATATTTCAATTGGGTTATCCACTCCTGTAATAGCGTAGGAAACTCACTAAATAAAATCATGTATTTCGCTAAATATGTATCTCTCCAACTACTTTATTGGCTTAAACCTACGAATTCTATTATCTTTTTGGGAAAAATCTAGTTCTTGAACTGTCAACCATCTTTCAATCTCCACTTTCATGGGGTTCCAACCTAAAAACATCCCCTTTCTTAATCCTTCACACTATACTGCATCATACAACCCTCCTCATCTAATATTTTGTGTTCCAACCAACAATGGAACCATTGTTGGCTACTTATGGGTTGACCCAGGTTCTAACTACAACAAGATTACAAACAACCCTTTGACCATCGGCCCTTCTGGATACTAGAAGGAAACACAACACATAAAGTACACTGCATAGTCTCACTCAAGATGAATTTTATAGGTGGTTGCAGGACTCAGATGTCTGCAACCATGGGATGGGATGTGTTTCTCTCTCAGGGCATTATATCTACTCATTTGTTATCCCTCGAATACCCACATATTATGCTAACATTAACTGGATGTTAGTTCTTACCATTGACACAACTATTCCCATGAAAGTCCATTAACCATTCTGGAAGAATATACCAAAGAACATATATCCATCTATCACAACATAAGATTCAGATCTGAATACAAACTATGGCATTCATCCATTTAGTGTTGTTCTACAGATTCCATCAGTTTATCCTTAGTGTGAAGTATTATTTTCTTTACTATTCTAACATGTTCATCATAAAACCCATTAAATCAAATATAATAAAAACGATTGCACACATACACACATAACCCAGATATATTGTGGTTCACCCTCTCCTGGGGCTATCTCCACAAAGATGAGTCGCTTCAGCTCTTTATTATTCTTCATGCAAAATCTAGTGTTGTGCATTGTACATTTCTTCCTCCATTAC
>SNQJ01S0108389.1:34052-55748 GCA_010110895.2 Picea sitchensis
CTCTTCTTTTCTTGTGCATATCTTGTTTGCATCGTCTCTGTACATATCTTGTATATCTATCTCTTGGAAGATAATGTGTTCCAAGAAGAACTATACCTATGGAAGAACAACAAGATAAGGATTGATATCATTAGATAATACACGTGAAAGGATGAAATACGTCAAACAACTCATGTGGAATCTATTGCAAGATAAATCGAATCAATCATGAAGAGACTTAGAAGAAGCAAAGACAGAAATAAGTCATCAATCAAGACGAAATTAGAGAAAGACTTATGACATTTTGTAGAATACAACAAGACAGAAGTGTGGACTCTGTTAGATGGAGGGAGCCAATTATATACATTCATACATGAAGCAAGGATTAGGAGGGAGCTAATCATATGATCCATTAAAGATGATGAAGTATATATCCATGGTAGTAGACATGAAAGACAATACATGTCCATTTCAACCTTAGAAGAAGTCTTCTTCGAAGAGAAGCCTTAAAGTATCCCTAGTTGTCCATCAACATCTGTGGTCCTATGATGAAAGAAAGAAATGGAATATTTAGGGCATGGAATCTATAAGAAACTCCATGGACCCAAGAACTAAAGAAAAACATCAGGAAGAACATGAAGATTTCAAGAAAGAAAGAGAATCCAGAACAACCAGTCATTATATTAAGAATCACAAGATTGCCAGCCTAATATGAACTCAATAAAAGCAATCAAGCAGAGGAACTAAAAGTCATGATGAAGAACAGTGTATGAAAGACTTATGAATTAAATAATTACGAGATCTAGAACTAGAGGTTCTCCCAGATGGAGGGAGAAGACTATGATGATTACTTATTCTAGTAAACCAGAGATATCTCTACATGAGTCATTATATCATCCGCAACATCCATGAGTTGGAGTTCTACATCAAATGAATGCAAAGAATTTTCTCTAGAGAACTTGAATAAAGAGTGTATGAAAAGCAACCTCAAGACTTTGATGCATACTAGGAAGAGACCCTTGTATGCAGATAGAAGAAGACAACTTGGTGGAGAACCTCCAGTGCATAGTAGAAGCATGGTGAATATTTTCTATAACAAAAATATTGTATCAAGATGATTACTCAATAGATCAGATCTCATAATGACAAAAGAAGTGCCACATGGATATGTTCTAGTTTTCTAACAATTATATACTCTATTGATTAGAGCTACATGAAGACTTCAGAGAAAACCAGTGTTCTAGACCAAAGTACATTTTGAAATCAAGCATTACATTATCTGTGATGAAGTCCAGAAAGGAGAAAGTGGTTCTCCAATACATATCTCCACATATGAGCAGATAAAAAGACATTTTGGTAAATCTTCTATCCAAGATGAAAGAGTTTGCGTACTCAAGCTGGAGCTCATGGAGATGACTTCCTTATTGAAAAAGGAAGAGATGACTCCCAGGTTGGGAGGTAGCACTGATGTATTATTGATTGATGGACAATCATTTTTCAATTCGAATAATGGTCTAGGATTAGCAGATTCTTTCGTGTTCGGAAAGTGGATTGAGATTTCTGATGGAAAGCGATTTCCCATTGTGGTTAACATGAGAAATGGTCCAGATTGTTGATGTAGCATAGACAACAAATTCCTATTATGGTTAACATGGGGAGTGGTCTGGGGAAGTATCTCTTCTTTAGGGTTACTTAGGAATACTGGACCGCCTCACTGGACAACGATTTCTCATTCTGGTTAACATGAGGAATGATCTGTATTGGAGGTTGGTACAGGACACTCTTTTTCCTCTCTTGGATAACAAAGGAAATGGTTTAGACAGTCATTCCTTAGGGTGTATTCATTCTCTCCATGTTTCACTTTGTTTAGTGCCGGAGGAATGGCCTAGAGTGGAGAATGGTCCAAGCTTAGCAATCAGGGATAGGCATTCCTTAGGGAAGATTCATTCTCTCCAGGTTACACTTTGCTTAGTATCGGAGGAATGGCCCAAGGTGAGGAATGGTCCAGGTTTAGAAATCAGAACAATCATTCATCCTTGTTTGAGAAGAATAAGGCAGATAGCCCATCATTGATGTTCTACTCTGAGGGAAGATATTCTTTCATATCTCACAGATGTGAGTGAAATATTGGCATGGATGATTCAATTTATATCATAACATTGTTTCTGTGTAGGTTGATATCAAATGATTGTTATGAATATTGTATGACAGTAGATGTATACTACTGTGGTGGATGTGTTCCATTGTTCGTGACTATACGTTACTGATCAAGTACATGTTTGCTACTTGGTGTGGTAGTGTACCAATGGAGTGTAGTTATGTACTACTATGGATAAACACAGTTGTGTTCTATTTTTTTCTGATTATATTGAAGACTATCAACAGTTTGGTAAATGATTATCAGCCAGATGAATGATTAAAAGACAAAGATTTCCCAGACGAAAAATGGTTCAGAACATATACTCTTCTAGGACATATGTCTAGATTAGAAGAATGGATCTTATATCACTCTATGGTGTGAGTGACTTATCCAGCATCATGTCTGATTACTCAAGTGGAGTATAATTTTGAGAGATAATGCAGCTAATCACATTGATGGTGATGATGATGCTCATGATCTAGTCATGAGATAGTCTAGAAGACTATGTTGATGCTACTAGGTGAATGGTATGTTTTGTGATCAAGATGATTACCTATAATACCTCCCTATCTAGGAGGGATTGTTGATATTATGGTAGATGTGGGAGGTATTTACCTCCATGTGTAAACCTGATGAGAATAGAATACTCTGGGAAGCAATAAGAAACCCTAATGATTTGGCTAATAACCCTAGAAGACTTGTTGGCTGAAGAAGATAATTTGTATTAGGTTATTAGCCTCCAAGAGAAGAAGTCAGCTAGAATAAATAATAATATACTGAAAAAAAAGATACCCAGAATGCGAAGTCTGCCCAGGAAATTAGCTAGAATTACTATAAATACAGGAGGTCAGTCTTCATTTTGGAAGGGAAATCTTAGAATTGTAGAGCAACACTTGTGCGCACTACAATGCCCAGGTTTGTGTGCGGGTTTGAGGAGAGTTGTCAGTGTAGCTGTTGCAGCTAGAAATTATGTTTTGGCTTGGAATATCTCTTGGATATGGTTTGTACTATCTGATCAGCTCTTGTTGGTATGATATCTGACGCAATCGCACCCTCGGGCACGCCCACTCACACAGGATCTTCTTCTTCTCATGGCCCGAAGAACGTCAAGGTTCTTCTATTTCGCTATCGGGAAATTTTCACCCACAGACCTCTTCAGGGCGATCCTCCTTTCTTTACTTATCGGAGTATCGATACTCACGGCTTCGCAAGTTCACTATAAATCATTGGGATCTCGAATCCCCAAGACCCAATGGCCTGTCAACGCTGACTTTATCTTCCCCTATCGGGACTTCTGCCTTGTCGGGAAATTCCTTATCGGGATATCGCTACTTGCGATGTCGAGCACTATGTATTGCTGACTCTCATTACCCAATGCAACGAAACTCCGATGCATGCGTGATTTGTCTCTCCACCTTCCATCACTCTAATCGAGAATTCAGGATTCGCGAGATCGCGAATCCTGATGTCAAAATATTCGGGACTTTCCTTTTCCCGATCCCCGATGTGGTACACCACATGTACTCCACTAACTCTCGTTGTGGCCCCAAACGACTCTCCCATCGAAGTATCGTGTTTCACGACTCCGAGCTGTAAGAATACTCTGTCCTTGAAAACCCCGATTCTCTGAACCCCGACTTCCTTGGATCTCCTGACATGCATCCCACTGATGGACAGTTCTGATCGTGTCGGAATATCGTGGATCGTGATATCGTAATTCTTGTTGCAACAACTTGGAGTTCACTCACGAATCCCTGATACACGATATCACGTGTAGATATGATGGTCCTTATGAGTCGGGATCGACGGCTCTGCCCTTCCTAAGCTTTTAAACCTTTCAGACCTTCTCACCGTAACTCCCTTGCACCTCCGCAAGATCCAACGGCCCTCAGAGGATTTTGACCTTCCGTTCTCCCTTATGTAATCCCCAAAATGAAGAAGTATCTCTCCATGAGACTCATCCACTGGCTCGCCAACCTGTGACGCTTCCTTTAGACTTCCAATAGTAGCTTACCTGCGCTTATCCTTTAGTGAAGTCAAAGACCTACTTCTCCTGAGCTTGTTCACGACCCTCAAGTCCTTCAGAAAACTTCTTGCGTGCACTCCTTGCGGAAAACCTTCAACCTCGACTATGTGTTGAAGTCTCTCGACCCTGTGCACTCCTGCAACAGTAGTATTATAACAGTTCTCACTCAGGTTCGCAACCCTGAGACTTTCTCTTGGCCTACGCACTTCTTGCATGGCACTGTGCCTAACTTCACCTTTGGGGAAATGAGAACAAAATTTATCTCTAATTGAACCCTTCTATCAACGCACTCCTTGCGGACAATTCGACTGCACTCCTTGCAGGAATCCTCTAGCTCAATTAGAGGAACAATTGAAACTCATTCACTCTTCCTTTCAGACTTCAATTCCACCATGAAATCACATACACAGCATATAAAAGAAAATGTATGATAGGAAACAAACATTTATGAGCATATCATCAATACACAGAGAATCAGGCACAAAACCATGAATTTGAATCAATCTTCTTCTATTAATTCAAATATCTGTACATGGGTGTTATTCATACAATTCTCTGCATGCTCTTCTCTTCCTTCTTCTAAATTGATAATGCTTTCTCGGGCTCAGGCTAATGTTACAATGATACAATGAGGGTGTCTATATCTCGTTCTCCCGCCAACTCCTAAAGCTATCAAATCTAGAATTAAAATCCTATCTACCAGCATTAACTATATTAAATGCCGACTATCTACCTAAGGACGAGAGCTATCCGCTCAAGGTCCATTACAATATACAAAGGCACTTCATCTTAAATGACTCATTTAAGATCGCACAACCTTTCCAAAGCATTTTCAAAAATTTGTGCTGCCTTGTCCAGCTGTCCTCCGCTTCCGCATTGGCTCGCTTGATGTGCTAGCGATGCTTCTGCATCATACTCCTCGGCTTGAAAACTTTCATGGGCTCCTGTACATGAGCTCCTGCACAGTCTGTCCATGCTTTTGTATTTACGCTTCAGTCTCCCAGCTGGCATCTTCCACTGGGTGGCCCTTCCATTTGACCAGATACTCGAAGTATTCCTTCCTTCTGGTCTTCTTACCCACTCTCTTGTCCAGTATGCATTCCATCTGCGGATTCTCTGCAACTTGCAATTGTTTCATCCACTGGATCACTGGTTCCTCAGCTCTAGTATCTACTTCTCCTGCTCTGTATGGGTATAAATCTGCGATATTGAATATCAGAGATATTTCAATGCCATTCGCAACTCAATCTCACAAGCATTTTCCCCAAATTTTCTCAAGACCTTGCATGGCCCGATTTTTTTCATCTTCAGCTTATTGTATGTTCCCCTTGGGAACCTTTCCTTCCTTAAATGTGCCAGAACTAGATCTCCAACTTCAAACTGAATTTTTCTCCGATGTTGATCTGCTCTGTGCTTGTATTCCTGATTTGATTTCAGCAATCACTCCTTCACCCTGCTATGAATTTCCCTCATCACCTCAGTGAATTCTTCTACACTAGCGCTACTAGTAGTAGTCTGTTCTGAATTCCTCAATTCAAAAACTCCTCTCGGCTGCATCCCATAGATAATCTGAAATGGAATTTTTCCTGTGCTCCTATTCACTGAGTCTTTATATGCGAAATCTTCCTGTGGCAATATGCGGTCCCAACTGCTATGGTGCTCTGTCACCAAGCTTCTCAGCAAGTCTCCCAGACTTCTGTTGACCACTTCCATTTGTCCATCTGTCTGAGGATGATAAGAAGAACTAAACACCAAGTTAGTTCCCAGCTTCTTCCATAAGGTCCTCCAAAAATGCCCTATGAATTCAGTATCTCTGTCCGAAACTATGCTCTTCAGCAACCCATGAAGTCGAATGACCTCCTTGAAGAACAGATTTGCGATGTGAGTCACATCGCAGGTATTCTGGCATGGGATGAAGTGTGCCATATTAGAAAACCTATCCACTACCACAAAGACGGAATCAAATCCCCTTTGCGTCCTTGGCAACCCCAATACAAAATCCATGCTTACTGCCTCCCATGGCCTCTCAGGTATGGGCAATGGCTGATAAAATATTTCATTCTTCTTCCTTACCTTCAAATGCTGGAAAACTCGACATCTATCTACAAATCTCTTGACATCTTCTCACATTCCCAGCCAAAAGTATGACTCATTCAGCTTCGCGAATGTTTTTTCATGGCCAAAGTGTCCTGCTAGTCCACCACTGTGTTTCTCTTTCAATAAGTTCTCCCTCATGGAGAAATTCGGAATACACAGTTTATTGCCTCTGAACAAAAACCCTTCCTGGATCATATAATCTATCCAAGGACTCCTATCTCTGAGAACTGGATTCTCAGCTGCTTCATACGCCTCTGAAAAATCTGCATCTCCTGCGTACATGTATCTGAGATTATCAAACCCCGCGGTTTTGACTCTGAACTCCTGCAACAAAAAACACTTCATGCTCAAATCATCAGCCACTTTGTTAGCAGTACCTAAAATATTCTTAATCACAAACGTGAAATTCTGCATATACTCTACCCATTTTGCATGCTTCTGATTCAACTTCTCATGTTGAGTCACAAACTGCAATGCATGGTTATCACTATACAATACAAATTCTTTCGGGATCAAGTAATGCCTCCACTTCTTCAACGCTTGCATGATAGTGTAGAATTCCTTATCATACGTGGAGTATTTCAGTTTTTCCTCATCGAGCTTCTCGCTGAAATATGCAATCGGCCTGTCTTCCTGACTCAAGACCGCTCCTATGGCAAACCCACTTGAATCACATTTCACCTAAAATGTCTTCAGGAAATCTGACAACACCAAAACCGGTTGTTCCATGATCTTCCGCTTCAATAGATTGAAGCTCTTCTCAGCCTCTTCTGTCCAGTGAAAAGACTTATGTCGCTTCTTCACTGTATCCATCATCGCTGCACTAATCCCACTGAAATTTCTAATGAACTTCCGGTAGAAACTAGCCAAATACATTTCTGGGTGATGGCCAATTCTTGATCACTTCCACTTTATTCGGATCCATCCTCAAATCATTTGTCGAAATAACAAAACCCAAGTAAATGAGCTCTTTCTTCATAAATGAGGACTTCTTCATATTAATTAACAACTTCTCCTACTGGAGCTTCTTCATCATAATGGCCAAATGCTTCAAATGTTCTGCCACTGATTTATTGTAAATCAGTATGTCATCCAAATAAACAATGATGAACTTCCCGATGAACTCTTTCAGGACTTCATTCATTAACCTCATGAAGGTACTCGGTGCATTCGTCAAACCAAATGGCATGACTAGCCATTCATACAGTCCTTCATTGGTCTTGAAGGTTGTCTTCCACTCATCGCCTTCCCTCATGCGAATCTGGTGGTATCTGCTTTTCAAATCAATCTTTGAAAAATATTTTGCCCCACTCAGGCAATCCATCAGATCATCCATCCTCGGCAATGGAAACCTATACCTGATGGTTATCTTATTGATCGCTCTTGAGTCGGTACACATTCTCTAACCTCCATCCTTCTTGGGACTGAGTACTATCGGAACAACACATGGAATCAAGCTTTCTCTGACCAACCCTTTGTCCAATAGCTCCTAGACCTACTTCTTAACCTCCTCATTCTCTTGTGGCGTCAACCTATACGCAAATTTATTTGGCAAACTAGCTCCTGGTATAAGGTCGATGTGGTGACTCACACTCCTCATCAATGGCAATGAACGAGGTAATTCATCCACTATGATGTCAGCGAACTCTTCCAGTAGTTCCTGAACCTCATCTAGTAAATCATCCACTCTTATGCTAGTCAGAACAATCCTCGGCTTTCTGACAACAAAGAATTGTGGATCTTCTTCCTTCTTAACCTCTGTAAGAAGCTCCTTCCCACTCATGAGAAGTACTGTGTTTCTTACTTCCAGCTTCACCTCCTTATATTTTATCATAAGCAACATATGGGTTCTCCCATTCTTCTCCAGGGTATATGTGTTCATCCTCCCTTCATGAATCACATTTCTGTCATATTGCCATGGTCTACCTAGTAATATATGACAAACATCCATGGGAATAACATCACATAAAATCTTATCATTATACCCTCCTATCTTGAATTCAACCAAGCATTGTTTAGTAACAGTTACCTGGTGTCCTTTATGTAGCCACGAGACTCTGTATGGGCTTGGATGATCAGTCATCTCCAGCTCCATCTTATCTACCATCTCTGTAGATACGAGATTATCCATGCTACCACCGTCTACTATGACCTTGCACACCCTGTCCTTGGTCTTGCAAGCTATTCTGAAAAGTTTGGTCCTCTGGACTGAACTTTCCACCTCCTTCTCGGGTGTCAAAAGGACTTTTCACATCATAAGCGATCTTCCACCTTCAGTGTCTTCTGCCTCAACATCCCGCCTCTGTGCTTCGGTGATGTGAGATTCTCCGATGTCCTTATTTTTCTCTGGACACTCATAAGACTTGTGCCCATTTTTTCCACACGTGAAGCATGTGATTACTCCACCTCGGCCTCTTCCTCTACCTCTGGTACGAGTAAAAGTATTGCCATCAACATATCCTCCACTCTGCTCTGTACGCTTCCCTCTCTGTTCAACATATGGCCCTCACTGTGAGGTTCCACCTCTCTCAACTTTACCCTGAGGTTTCTTCCATTCCTCCTTGGGATTCTGGTATCTATCTTGGACAACTGCCTTGCCTCTAGGCTGACTCCTACCTCGCCCTCGGTGACCTTGCTTACGGCTCAGCTTCTCCTCATCTTTCAGAGCCATCTGATAAGAATCTTCCACCGTCCTGATGGTAACCATGCTTAATTCATCCTGAATGTCATATCTCAGACCATTCAAATATCTAGCGACCTTTTCATCATTGCTCTCCCGATGACCTGCCCTGATGTTTAGTCGATAGAATTCCTCAGTATATTCCTTAACTTTCATCAGTTTCTGTCTCAGGTTCTGCATCCTCCTAAACAGAGTAATTTGGTAGTCTCTTGGGATGAACTTCTCTTTCATCTTCACGATCATTCGATCCCAACTCTTGAACTTTTGTTTTCCTTTGCAACGTCTGTCATCTTATAGCTCGTCCCACCACAATGTTGCATGTCCTTTCAAGCGCGTGACGACATCCTTGACTTTCTTATCTTCTTCGACGTCTTCATAATCAAAGTAGGTTTCAAGAGCTCTAATCCAGTCTAGTAGCTCCTCTACATCCAGATTCTCTCGTAAACCAGAATGTCCATTTTTGCCTTCGCACCCATTCTGGCAATAGCTTTAATTAGGCGTTCATTCGCTGCATCCTCAGCTACAACTTCTTCTTTGTGTTCAGCTTCAACTTCATCCTCTGAATCGCTAAAATCCCCCGCACTAACTGTGCGTCTTTGCACTGTCTCCATGTCCTCAAGTCTGGCTCGGAGATCACGCATCTATCTCTCCATTTCTGGATTTGTTACTTGCCTGCCTCTTCTTTGCACGTCCCTATCCTCTGGATCAGGTGATTTCCTTTCTCTCCTCGGCAACATGGTGAATTTCTTCTTCTATGCTATAGAAAGAAAAGAAATATTCCTACTCTGATACCACAACTGACGTAGCCGCACCCTCAGGCACGCCCGCTCACACAAGATCTTCTTCTTCTCACGGCCTGAAGAACGCCAAGGTTCTTATATTTCCCTGTCGGGAAATCTGCACCCACAAACCTCTTCAGTGCGATCCTCCTTTTTTTACTTATCAGAGGATCAGGACTCGCGACTTCCCAAGTTCACTATCGATCACTGGGCTCTCAAATCCCCAAGACCCGATGGCCAGTCAACGTTGACTCTATCTTCCCCTGTCGGGACTTCTGCCTTTTCGAGAAATTCCTTATCGGGATATCGCTACTTGCGATGTTTATCACTATGTATTGCCGACTCCCGATACCCAATGCAACGAAACTCTGATGCACGTGTGAGTTGTCTCTCCACCTTCCATCACTCTAATCAGGAATTCAGGATTTGCGAGATCGCGAATCCTGATATCAAAATATTCGGGACTTTCCTTTTCCCAATCCCTGATGTGGTACGCCACCTGTACTCCACTAACTCTCGTTGTGGCCCCACACGACTCTCTCATCGGAGTATCGTGTTTCGCGACTCCAAGATGTAAGAATACTCTGTCCTTGAAAACCTCGATTCTTCGAACCCCAACTTCCTTGGATCTCCTGACACGTGTCCCACTGATGGATGGTTCTGATCGTGTCGAAATATCGCGGATCGCGATATCGCAATTCTCGTTGCAACAACTTGGAGTTCACTCATGAATCCCCGATACATGATATCACGTGTAGATCTAATAGTCCTTATGACTCGAGATCGATGGATCTGCCCTTCCTGAGCTTTTAAACCCTTCAAACCTTCTCGTCGTAAATCCCTTGCACCTCCGCAAGATCCAACAGCCCTCGAAACTTTGAGAAATCTCCTCAGAGGATTTCGACCATTCGTTCTTCCTTATGCAATCCCCAAAATGAAGAAGTGTCTCTCCACGAGACTCGTCCACTAGCTCGCCAACCTGCGACGCTTCCTTTAGACTTCCAATAGTGGCTTCCCTGCGCTTATCCTTTAGTGAATTCAAAGGCCTACTCCTCCTAAGCTTGTTCATGACCCTCAAGTCCTTCAGAAAACTTCTTACGCGCACTCCTTGTGGCAAACCTTCAACCTCGACTGAGTGTTGAAGTCTCTCAACCCTGCGCACTCTTGCAGCAAAAGTCTTCTAACAGTTCTCGCTCAGGTTCGCAACCCTGAGACTTTCTCTTGGCCTGCGCACTTTTTGCATGGCACTGTGCCTAACTGCATCTTTGGGGAAATGAGAACAAAATTTATCTCTAATTGAACCCTTCTATCAACGCACTCCTTGCGGACAATTCGATTGCACTCCTTGCAGGAATCCTCTGGCTCAATTAGAGGAACAATTGAAACTCATTCACTCTTCCTTTCAGACTTCAATTCCACCATGAAATCACATACACAGCATATAAAAGAAAATGTATGACAGGAAAGAAACATTTATGAGCATATCATCAATACACAGAGAATCAGGCACAAAACCATGAATTTGAATCAATCTTCTTCTATTAATTCAAATATCTATACATGGGTGTTCTTCATACAATTCTTTGCATGCTCTTCTCTTCCTGCTTCTAAATTGATAATGCTTGCTCGGGCTCAGGCTAATGTTACAATGATACAATGAGGGTGTCTATATCCCGTTCTCCCTCTAGTGCCTAAAGCTATCAAATCTAGAATTAAAAATCCTATCTACTAGCATTAACTATATTAAATTTCGACTATCTACCTAAGGACGAGAGCTATCTGCTCAAGGTCCATTACAATATACAAAGGTGCTTCATCTTAAATGACTCATTTAAGATCGCGCAACATTTCCAAATCATTTTCAAAAATTTGTGTTGGCTTGTCCAGCTGTCCTCCGCTTCTGCATTGGCTTGCTTGATGTGTTGGCGATGCTCTTGCATCAATATCCTTGGGGAAAGGTGCACTACCCTTTGTTTGGCTATCTAGCCTAGGGTTTGCTTCTGGAGTGATTCTCTGTCAAGGTTAAGGTGCTCGTAGGGTGGCTTCGTCCTATGGTTGGGTGACAATAGAGATAATGTCAATGGTAAAATGAGCACATCCATTATATTCTAACATTTACCACTATCCAATACTTTCAAACGCAAATGGTGTGAGAAACCCAACTACATCCTCTCATTCTCCTTCAGACATCCTACCATTCGTATTTCCTATATCTCTATCATCATGCAACTCATTTTCCCTAATTTTCTATTAGAAGCAATAGAAAAGAATGAAAAGAAAGGGAGCCCATCATGGATCAAAATTGAAGTAGTCATTTCCCGTCAAGATCCCTCTATCCAATCATAAAAGGGCATAAAATTATTTCCCATGCAATTTAAAATTAAAATAAAAACTCACTTGTCAAATTTGAAATGAAAATTATTTCATATTTTTTCAATTGAAGGGTAAGGAAAATTTTCTTAATATGTTATACTTTTCATTGTGTTTATCAGTTGGAAAATTTTCTTAACATGTGTGAGATTTTTTTTTTAGTTAGTTTCCCCTATATCTTAACAATAAAAAAAATAATGTTAACATTTTTTCTTGTGCCATATTAGTTCAAAAAATAATTGTTATAATTTTTATACAATATAGTCCCATTTTTATGGAGATCATGTATGCATGTATATTCTATTTGTTGAATCCATAGGTTACTAATGGATATTGATAATTAAATCATCAATTATCTTGTTATTTGGATTTATGAACAATACTTATTATTGTATGCTCAACTTGCTCAGAACGATTGCTTTCTTTTTTTGAAAATGTGAGGATACCTTAGTACCCATCATCACCAAATCATTATTTAGGGTACCTATTGTTCCCCCCCACAACAACCCATTTTGATTTAAAATGGGTTCCCCTATTCTAAAAGTTTCTAGAAGGTACTATATTTTTTACTTTATTGAAAAGGTGTTGGCATGGAGAAGCAGTCCCTACTTATTATGCATTCTGTCAATCTTCCTTTTTATCCGTAGATCACAGTGAATAGTGGTCCCATTTTCCATGCAGTAAACCCTCCTTCCTGGGAATTCATCGTTTCATCCACTTGCAACAGGCACCCGAACCTCATTTTCACATAACCTGTTCGATGTTCAATACTCTCACACCATTTAGCCTAACTCTGGTCGAAATCAAAATGGTTCTGATACTGATCACATTGTGACATAAACCTTTCCAATGGCCACATTGAAAAGTATTATGTCAGAATTATCTTTTTCAGAGTATTCCCCCTCATGAATAATTCCAAACTCTGACTGTTGCACTCTGATATCCCTAGCATACAAGGTATCTTTCATATTCTACGTGGAAGCCAATAGGTTGTAGGGATGAAACAAGCATGCACTAAAACCACCAGATCAATATGACCCATCTAATCATAATATAATGATGTGGCATATTAGCATTGGTTTTCATCTCTCATTACGACCTTTGCACTACCAACTAATTTCCTTGTCTTTCAGGACAACACATTTTTTTTGAAGAAAAGAATACACTTTTGATACCCTCTCTGTCGGAGTCTTAACATATTCAAAGTATACTAGACTTCGAATTATAAAGTCTGATGACTTATCTCAAATCCTTTTTCAGCTACCCATGATCGACACGTAAATCTATGTCATAGGGAATATTCTTTCGATTCCATTCCATCAGAGTGTGACTGAGTATGAGATTTCGTTACCTCCGACGATATCAATGCAATGATCCCACCTATTGGGAACGTGCCCCTATCACATCGACACACAAACCAAAGAACGATACAAAATATTCCTTGAACCTTTTCCTTTGGAGTGAAAATAACCCCTGAACTTTCCTACTCCAATGCATTCGACTCTGGTAGCTAGTTTTTTTAATTTAAGCCCCTCCCTCGATTCCGATATGAATATTTGGGAAATATAATATTTGGGCAATATCGCATTAATGATAGATATTGTGATATGATTTTGAAACAATCTTAGTACATAGATGATTTATTATGATTTTAAGGATTATTTATAACATATGAATTGGATCTAAACTCAATATCCACTACCCCACCATTCTTCATTACTTTTGAAAATTTTGATACGAATCTTCATAACTGCATGGTAGACTCTAGAGCCTCTTCAAATTTTATGCCTCTTAAAGTCTGTGAAAAGATTAATGTCAAACCTGAGGCATCTAACATTCAAATTATACACTTGGATAGGATCATGATCAAAGTTATTGGGGAATTAAATATTGTTTTCATTAGAATGTCCACTAATCCTAAAATTCATCAAAATATCGATATTATTTTTGTAGATATACCTGATAATTGTGGAATGTTGTTAAGTAAAGGTTGGTATGCTATGTTGAATGGATATTTTTCTACTGATTGGTCACATTTATGGATACCTTTCAATGGAAAACTTAATTAGATCAGAATTTATAGGGAGAGATACATGAAGCATGTGGTGACTAATTTGAATGACCAAAATGAACCTGTGGTATTTAACAATTCAATTTTGGGAAATTATTCATATGACACATTTTTTGGGAATTACACATCTGAAACATCTTCTTTTGAGAAATCAAATACACAATATGAAATCCTTCATTACACTCAGATTGTAGAGCCTAACTATAATATAGTAGAACAAACTAACATTGCTTCTAGCGTACAGTCTAACATAATTCTCAAAGATAGATTAGAGATGCCCATTAACTCTAATAACCCCATTAATTCTAAAAAAATTGAAAACTCAAAATCAATTATTGAACCAAAAAAGGGAGATCCTGATAGGTGGACATTATTTTTTTATGGATCTAAATCTTTAGAAGTTTCAAGTGTTGGTTCCATTCTCAAAGATCCAAAAGGAAAGAAAACATTAATTGCATGCAAACTAGAATTCCAATGCACCAACAATAGTGTCGAATATGAATCTTTATTACAAGGATTAAAAAACACATTAGACTTGAAAGTAGAGAAAATTAAGATATTTCATGATTCTGAAATTGTCATAAGAAAGGTACGGAACACCATCCATTGTCTTTCAAGTCATATAAAACATTATCAGTTAGAGGTATAATTTGGGAACCAATCAAGTATTTTGATGAATTTAATATTAGTTATGTTTCTCATTCATTGAACCGTGATGTTGAATTACTAGTGAATATTGCATCTAGATTAATACCTTCAAATGCATTGATGCCTAACACTTTCTCTATTGAACTTTTGTACAGACCTTGAATTCCGGACAACATCACTAGTTGGATATTCGTTGAAGACGATCAACAAATTATTATCTTCTTGCACCTCAAAGACTCTGTTATTGATGAAGGATAACACAATAAAATGATGAACACTTATGATATTGATCAAGATCACCCAAGAAATCAATCCGGTTCAGCCAACAATAACTCCAAGAATGTAGTGATACTAGAGAAACTTTATGATCTCCAAGATAAGTTCAAGAAAACAACAAACTGCAAAACCGACATCTCATCAATGTATTTTTAAGTGGTAAATCTAGGAATGATCACTACACCTCAAATATCAATTTGGGAAAGAATTGCTCTTCTAAAAAAAAAAAAAAAAAATCTTACATCAAACTATTCAAGGAACATAAAGACATATTTGCATGTAAATATGAATACCTCAAGTTGTATGACACCAAAATCATACATCATATTATTGCAATGAAGCCTCAAACAAAACCTTTTCAGCAAAAGCACATCCCATTCTTGAGCCTCAGGTCAAAGCAGAGTTGAATAAGTTGTTAGCTACTAAGATTGTATTCCCACTCAGATATACTCAATGGATCTCTAACCTTGTACCAATGAGGAAAAAGAATGGATATATAAGGCTATGTATTGACTTTGAGAAGATGAACATATCCTCAAACAAAGACAACTACCTAGTTCCCCCTATGGAGAAAATATTATAATGTGTATTCGACTTTGAAATTCTCTCCCTTTTAGATGGTTTTTCTGGCTATAATCAATTCCTATTTTCCCATAATGATCAACTGAAGAATTCCTTTTGGACTAAATGGGGATCGTATGTTTACAGGAAGATGCCATTTGGTCTGATCAACATTGGAGAAACTTTCCAAAGAGAAATGGATATTTCATTCATAGGCCTACTTGGAGAGTGTGTTGTGGTGTATCTAGATGATGTTACTATATCCTTCAGGGATATAAAAGACCATATAACCCATTTGAGGAGAGTATTCAACAGGTGTAGGAGATATGTTATTTCCCTCAATCCCAAAAAATATGTGTTTGCAGTTGATGAGGGTAGGCTATTGGGATTCATAGTTTCAAAACATGGTATGAAAATTGAACTTGAAAGGAGTGAATCTATTTCCAATATCCCTCCTCCCCATAAAAAAATGTCTATGTAGTCCTTCCTCAGGAGAATAAATTTTGTGAGAATATATGTCCCTAGATTTGCAAAAACAATAAAACCCCTGCAAGACATGATAAAAAAATGTAGAGTTCAAATGAGTATCTAAGAAAATGGAGTCTTTTGATAAATTTAAGGAAGAAATAGTGAAATCTTCCACACTTTTAAGCCCAAATTTTAGTCGAGAGTTTATTCTCTATACTTTCGCATTGGACATTGCATTCACATTTGTTCTAACACAAAAAAATCAGGAAGGAGACAAATTTCCTATGGATTTTATGAGCTAGGGGTTACAAGGAACATAATTAAATTACCCAGAGGTGGAAAATCATGCCTACGCATTACTCAAAGTTGAAAAACACTTCAGGCCCTATTTGATAAAATGAAAGATCAAGGTCATTGTCCCTTATCCCGTTGTGAGAAACCTCTTGGTACAAAAGGATGTTGGAGAAAAGATCTAACTAGATACTATCCTTACAATAATATGACCTGGAGATCAAACCTATCAAAAATTTCAAAAGGTAAGGGTTGTGTAAGTTGGCGACTAAGTTGGAAAATGATGAATTATAGGAATATACCTTGTATCAATACCAAGAGATGCTTGAAAGAGAAATTTTCTACATCCATGTTAACTCAGACCAATAGTATTACGAAACAAAGTATTATCTAACCCATGGGTCAACCCCACATTATCTAGAACCTAATAAGAAGAGGGAGCTTAGAATAGAATCATCTCAATATTAGATCATTAAAGGAATGTTATGAAGAAAGAATTACGATGGTGTTTTTATGAGATATATTGAGAAGAGAGATGAAAAAAAGGTTCTATCTAAACTTCATGATGGCTCGACTGGTGGGAATTTTGGAGGTGACATCACTGATCAAAATATCCTCAGGGAAGGGTATTATTGGCCTACTGTGTTCAAATATTCTCACACATATGCAAGGAAATTCCTAGAATATTAAAAGTGAGCTGGAAGAGAAAAGAAAGTTCCCTTCCCCCTACAACCCATGATTATAGGATGCCCTTTTCAACAATGGGGCCTGGATGTGATAGGGGAAATTAACCCCAAATCCTATCAATTGCACAAATATATTTTGACAACCACAAATTATTTCAGTAGATGGATGGAAGTGGTACCCCTCAAGACAATCAATGAAAACCATGTGCCATCGTTCCTTGAATCTCATATTATTACCATATTTGGAGTCCCTGAATCCTTAGTTTTTTATAATGCCAAGTATCTTTCTTCTCTAAGGTTAATTTAATATTCTCTTGAACAAAATATTAAATTTAAAGATTCTACAAACTACTAGGCATGGGGGAATGGGTTGGTTGAGTCAAAAAATAAAAACTTGATCAAAATCCTAAAGAAAACTATTAATGATTATCAAAGGAATTAGCATCTAGGCCTCTAGAATGCCCTTTGGGTTGAAAGAGAAAAACCCAAGTCCTCTATCAGTAACTATCCCTTCTTTATAGTCTATGGATATGAGGCAACTTTTAATACTCATACCTTCCCACCCTCCCTACAACTTTCCCAATATGTCCAAGATGAAGCATTCCATGTAATACAAAATATGTTGAACATGCTGCTGAAACTGGAAGAAGAGAGAGAAAATGCCAAAATGAATTTAACGTGACAACAAGAAGTGATTAAAAATTAGTTTGATAAATCATTCGTGGGAAGTAAATATTTTCAAGAGGGAGATATTGTTCTTAAATGGGACAAACAAAATTATCTTAAAGGTCGGCATATGAAGTTCCAAATGTTTTGGCTGGGCCCATATCTAAGTCACCAGAAATTTGCTCCTGGAAAAGTTAAACTTAGAAAATTGGAGGGAGACGAGGAGGAGCTCCCTATCAATGGTGAGGTTTTCAAAAGATACTTCTATTGATCAACTTCGGTGATATAGTCTTGTACATAGTATGTTTTCTGAACTTTCCTTTTCCTATTCTGCAATCCTTATTTCAGTCAACCTTTTTTTTTTTTTNTCTTTTGTTTGAACTTTCCTTTTTATCCATTTTTAGTTTGGAATAATTTTTTGTTCACCATCCCTAACCAATCAGTCTCTTTCAGTACAGAAACCCAAGACTATTAATTAAGTTAGTTCACTTCCTTGTGTGAATTCCTTCTCATATTAATCCAGTCATGTTACCTTGTGATAAATACTTATCTTGATGATTAATGGTTGTACAGAAAAGAGGAACCTCTTAACCTATGCCAAAAGGAAGCTTCAAACCTATCAATTTAAAGCCTTTAGGTAGTCCATAACAATTATCCTTAGCTATGTGATCACTCTCATACTATTCCTTTTTAGAATCAATTTAAGGAGAGGTCCTAGTTTCAGGTGTCTTCTGCATAATTACAATGATACTTCCTTGAATACACCAAAATCTAAATGGATTTGTGACCCAAGTAGATGAACCCAAGAGGATTAAAAAATGGCAGAGACTAACACATCAAAGTAACGCTTTTATAACCATGCTTCTTATTCACCCATGTTGCAAAACGAAATACATAAATTACACATCTAAAAGGGTGAATCCTAAAAACAAAATCATCAGGAAGTTGAAAGGACTATCAAGAGTGTGGGAATAACAAGTAAACTTGTCGAGGTTGTGGACGCCCACTGAAAGTGGGGACATGCTTTTATGATACCAAGGCAACTTCGTCAGGGATATGGAAACTCATTGGAAGTGAAGCAATGCTGGGAAAAAGAGATGAGGAACACACTTCAATCTATAAAAAGTCAGAAAATAACCCTGTGTGGTTTCTCTCCCCATATGATCCTTGTGCATGTAAAATGAATAGAACATCATTTAGTTCTCACAATAATTATGCAGAAGATCATTTGTTACAGGTCACCTTTATGTTTTGTTATCAAGCTATATGGTGTGGGGTCCACAATCTATACACTGTTAAAAGACTATTTAAAAGCACAAAATATCACATTGATGTGTCTAAATCATTTTATTTTTGGATTAAAGATAATTGGTTCTTCCTAGTAAGTCGCCATTTATTGTGCCCCCCCGCAAATAAAAATGGGTTACCCTATTCTAAAATTTTCTACAAGGTACTACATTGTTTACTTTATTGAAAATGTGTTAGCATGGAGAAGTAGTCCTTATTGATTATACAGTCTAGGATAAAATCATGAATATGGGTAACACTTTTTCTTGTTTTCTGAGAATTTTTTTTTATTTTAATAGGTTCTTCAACTTCTGGTAAAAAAAAGTATTTTTTTTATTTAGAATTTTACTTTACTGTAAAAACAAAACTTGTGAATAATTTTGTTAGTTTTCTACTCACCATTTTTCAATTTTTTTTTTATTGAGATTTGATATGTCAATTTGGCAATTGTTTGACACTATGTTCCTTAAAAATGAAGGGAAAGATAATGAGTTATTGTTTCCCCCAACAATGTATACATTATTGAACTTTTTCTTTTTACAAATGAAAAATACTGCAACAATCTATAGAGACTCTATTTTGTGATGACTATACTTTTGAATCTAATGGATGAATATTATAATTTATAGATTTTTTTGAAGTTGACCAATATGAAAATGTTACATATCTTAAACACATGTTTTCCGTCACCATGTATCTATCTTAATTTTTACTTAAAAGTAAAATCTAAAAATACCCTTTTGAAGAGAACAATTTAAGGATTATGAATATAAATTTTCCATAATTTTCCACTGTGTAATTTTTAGAGATATTGATTTTTCATTTCACTGAATCATAATATCACCTAAAAATATTATGCAACAAGTTTTTTATAAAATCAAATAAAATTAGATAAAAACAATGAAAATGAAAACACATTATATCCAATGAAAGTAGATTCAATTTTTAAAATGTTGGTATCAATTCTGAAACTAAATTTTGAGTATTTGTAGGAGTCTGCTACCTCCAAAGATCAAGTAATATGGATAGAATTTCCATTTTTATGCAAATAGTCCCATAATCAGGTTTTTGGCTGAAATATTTTTTCAGCCGAAACCTAGTTTTTAACGGAATCCGTTAAAAATAAACATTTCGGCCGAAAAGTCTTTCGGTAGAAATATGCTTACCACATGAAAATAATTCATCAGAAAAACATTGTACATGAATTTCAAGGGTACTTTCAGGGCGCTATTAAACTTGACGTGCAAATTTTTGGCCGAAAAAATTCGGCTAGGGATTTTTCAAACCCGATTGTCACGAAAGTGTTACTCATATTCATGATTTTACCCTCTATCAATATTTCTTTTAATCTATAGATCGCATTCAACAATGGTACCCTTTGCTATGCCAATAAATCCTCCTTCCTAGGAAGTCATTGTTTCATCCACTTGCTACAAGCACCCGAACCTCATTTTCACTTAAACTACTCAATGTTCTCCACTCTCATTCCCTTTAGCCTAAGTATGGTCAGAATCAAAATGATTATCATAATAATCACATTCTGACAAAAAAAATTATGATGGCCACATTAGAAAGGATTTTGTTTTAATTATCTTTGTCAAAGTATTATCCTCGCGAATAATTCCAAACTACGACTCTTGTACTATGATATCCTAGGAATAAAGTGTATCTTTCATGTTCTACATTACAATGAATAGGTGGTCCGGAAAAAAAAATGCACTAAAACTGCTAAATCAATACAACCCATGTAATCATAATCTAATGACGTGACATATTAGGATTGGTTGTCAACTCTCATTACGACATTTACGTGACCAACTGATTTTCTTTTCTTTCGAGACAACACATTTTTCGAAGAAATGAATATACTTTTGATACCTACTCCATCAGAGTCCTAAAATATCCAGAGTCAATTAGACTCTGAATTATGAATTCCAATGACATATCTCGAAGCCTTTTTCAACTACCCATGATCAACATGCAAATCTATGTCATAGGGAATATTCCTTCAATACCATGTCATTAGGGTATGACTGAGTCTAAGCTTTTGTTACCTCTGATTATATAACTCTGATGGTCCCATATGTTAGGAACACACCCCTATCACGTCGACACACAAACCCAAGAAAGATATAGAATATTCCTCGATCATTTTCCTTCGTAGTGCAAATAACCCCTGAACTTTCCCACTCTAACGCATTCGACTACTATAAATAGTTTTTTGAAGTTAATCCCCTCCCTTGATTCCAATATGAATATTTGGGAAATATCCCCTCTTAAATCACATTAATTATAGAGATTATGATCTTATTTTGAAACGATATTCTTACATAGATTATTTATTACACCTTTAAGTATGATTTAATACATATGAATTGGCTCTAAACCCTTATTTTATAACCTATTTTCCTTCGTAAGCTGGTAAAACACTCTGCATGCTTTGATTAGCTCAGTGATACTCTGAAACCATCTTTTTTTGTTGAATTTTAGATATTACATTTTTTTATGTCTTGTCTCTTTACAATTGATGCGTTATCTTTCTGTATTAATTTGTGTTTTACCTTGGGTGATTGTTGGTTTTGGAGCCTGATTATCTTCCTTATTCAGAGGTCCTTGCTTTCAGCCGTGTTTATACCCCATGAAGTATTTACACCCCAGAAGTATGTACACT
>SNQJ01S0108389.1:55758-66805 GCA_010110895.2 Picea sitchensis
CCCCCGAAGAAAAAATTGCCTTGTAAAAGTATATTGTAATTTCATTGTAAATCTAGACCATTCATTATAAGGTCGCAGATCTAACGGTAGAGATTATGTTAGGGTTTTTTTCCCTAGAAGGAAACCCTCTTTTATGAGGGAAATGTATTGCGGCTATGGTTGATGGTGAATATTGTATTCTGAGAGAGGAGACTGTGAGAGAAAGAAGAGGAAGTTACAACGGTTTTTGTTGTAGGTTGTATCGCTTCATTTGCTGCATAATAATAAAGGAAGGACCTGGCAATTTCTCTGGTGGACGTAGCCCACACTGGGTGAACCACGCAAATCTGTGTCTCTCTTGTACTGTGTGTCTTATGTGTTTTTTTGCTGCATTTTTTTTATTTTTATTGCTTCGCAGTCCTGTTTTTCTAACAGTGATATAGGACTCAGTTAACATCTCATTATGGCAAGTCAAAATACTAGAATACCTAAGGGCTCTGTCTATTTTTAGTCACCCTCTGAACCTGAAACAACTTCTTTCCAAGCATAGGTCTTGTTAATACACACTACCCATCAAAATGGTGAATATCATAGCCTCAGGTATGACGAAACCAGCAAAATTTTCAATACTGAAAATTTTTCCCCAGAAGACGAAAACCTGGAGGTATACCAAAACATTCATAAAAGTGAAATTCGTCTAGTCATTTCTCGATCAACCCATTTTTCCTACAATGAAGTAGCTCAGTGGTGCTTCAATATATTATACCCTAGCACCGCGACCATCATAAGAAAGCACGAGAGATGAATAACATCCCTAAGGCTTAAAGATATTATCACAAGGCATCACTTACCCACACCTTGTTGCACTCTCAATGAGCCATTCTTGAAAGGTTTGACCAAAGAAACAAAGGCCCAACTAAACTAATCAAACATTGGTGGGTGGATGAGGACAAGACTCTTATCCAGGGATAAAGGCTGGTCCTGAACTAGAAATTCAAATAACCATACAAAATGTTGGTTGTTATGTTGAACCGATTATATGGAGAGGAAAAAAACACACACATTCAAACAAATTTGTTACCACTAGCCCACACCATTGTCAAAATAGAACATGTGTTCAATTGGGCATACATCCTGGCTTTCAAAATTTGTCTACACATGAAAAATATTCTAGGTATGAGGAAGCCCTGCTTTTACATGTCATCCTACATGATTGATTCCATCTGTTCCTCTGTAAAATTTATTGATCTAGGGTGGAAATAGGACTGAGACCAACTCCCTATACATGTGTATTGTTCTGAATTATGGATCATAAATTAAAAGAGATGTTTTTATGACATCTATAACTACATCCTTGCCCCTCTCTATACTGTAATTTTTTGTTTTCCTTGACACAAAATTTTCATCGAAGCCCAAACTAGAATGAAAGGGGTGGAATATTTGTACCTGAGAAAATACTACTGTTACATTAGGGTGTATGGTTCTATTGGGGCCCCACATATTCTACATTTCTTTGTTCTAAACCATCTCCTAATCAGATAAATTGTGTATCAAACCAAAATAATAGGGTTCACCTCTCTTCACATGAGCAACAACAAAAAACTCTGGCCTAGGTTTCCAATCCGCATAGGGAATTACACAATTTCTAATTGTTATAGCAAGATTTTCCTCACCCTATGCAATCTTTCACATAACACTTTTTTCCATTTCCATATGCAGACTTTTCATCCCTTTTTGCAAATCCCAGAGCTAAAAATACATTTTTTCCACATACATGCACCTTGCCTACTATATATCATGTGTATATGGAGGTTGCACCACTATAGCCCACGTACATCAGGATTTGTGTCCAAAAATGAAAAATGGTGTCAGGTTTCCATGTCATGATAGGAGATCAATGATACTTGGCCTTCCATATATTGGAAATATTCTGAATTGTCCCTTAAGTTCCACTTGAAGGCTATAAATGGGCCAATTCCAAGCTATGGAAAAGAGGAGAAAGAATTCATCTTTGAGAACAAATTTACTCTGGAGGAATTATTCACATCACATTGAGTCTGCATCCATTTTTTCTTTAAGTCTGAACACAGTGTCAAACCCCTAATCTCTTCCCTTACTGATTGAGAACTTCATTGTATATCTTCTATGAGCTTGCCTTTGGTGGAGGACTCAAGTGGTGGAGGCCCAACTGGAAGGAACTTAGTTTCTTGGTTCCGAACCGTGCTAACATGGAAGTCTGTAACTTTTTCACTTATGTTGATCATATATTAATAAAAATACTCTTTTCCCGTCCAATTGATATCTTGCAAATATTTGAATTATTATTTCATGGGCGTATTTGTTATGTATACTAATGGACTATTCTATTGAATGTGCTAACATTATATATTATCACCATATGCTTTCTTTGCTTGGTTGTTGAGGACTAGTTGCAGGTATATTGCTTTGGTTCAAGTTCTCAACGGTGGACTTCATCGAACGTCTGGACGAGGTAGGCCTTTTATCTTGTCTTGCTAGCATATTTGTTTATATAGCATAGCTCATAATAGAGTTGATTTCTACATTCATTTCCATCTATTATGGTTTTCCCCTAGCCATAGAGAGATTTTCCTTGTAACACTAATGACCCTCATGTAAGAAAAGAGGAAGATTCCCTACAATATGTATTCCTATGCCTAGGAGAGAAAAAAGGACATGATCCACATGAGCTTGCATTTATCCATGTCATTTATGTTGGTCTCACCCACTATAACATCCATGTGGTTGATTTTGAAGAAGAAAATATTTAAGGAGTCCTCTTCCATGAAGAGGTCCTACAAAAGTTACCAAATTATGTTTCCAAACAAGAATTGAATATGAATAAGAAGAAAAGAAGAGTGTATCAATTGAACAATTTCAGAGACTTGTCCAAAAAGAGAAAGATAATGTGAACATTAAAGAACAAGAAAAGGTCAGGAAGGCATAAGAGTTAGAACATAAAATACTTCAAGTAGAGGGAGAGTACTAGAAAAGGCAAGACGAGAAGGAAAAAATTAAACGATAAAATGAAACTAAAGCAAAGTAGGATTCCCTCCAAAAGAAGAAATATGAAAAAGAAGCTAAACAATTGGTTTGTGAGATAGAGGCCAACCAAATGGTTGATGAGGTAGAGGATAGAAGGATGGTTTATGAAGAAGAGGCCAAACGATTATCCGAGGAGACCGAGGCTCAAAGGAAGGAAGAAGAGTTGTTGAAACAACAACAATCACACAAATCAAGCAAGACTTCAAGCACCCCATCAACACCCAATCTAGGTATTGTAAACATACCACCACAAGACTACATTGCCATCAATTCCATCCTAGGTGATTCTTCATTCTCTTTGAAAGCTCTTAATTTTGAAGGCACTGTAGTAGCCATTGGACATTATTATTATGATGACATAATTTAAATCATTGAGAAAATATCAAACAAAAGAAAGATAGGAGAAGCCACCAAGTCCAAGTGATATGTAGGGAGAGTAGTAAAATGGAAGGCTAGGCTTGACCCAAAAGATAATGTTGTTCAAGAAGCCTCTTCCCTCCATGATTTTTCATGTTTAAATGCTTCATTTGTTCTTGAAGTGACCAATTCCTTAAGAATGGCCAAGACTAGAATTATAAAGTTGGAAGAATAATTAAAAAATGTGAAATACAAACTCACTTCAGAGTTTGAGAAAGCCAAAAAAGTGGTTGATTCTCTCAACACAGAAAAGATAAACAAGGAATTGCAAATACAAAGAGATGGGATGAATGTTGCATTCGAGAAAAGGATACAAAACCAACGAGACACCTGTAATAGAGAACTAGAGTGTGAAAGACAAAGGCTCAAAAAATATTTGGAAGGAAATAGGGCATCGAATCTCATTATGGAAATTGTCAAGGCCTAAGGATTGGAGATAAATGAGAAACTAGAATCCGAACACGAAGAGTTCCTAAATCTGCTCAGTACTATACAGGATGGTCGGGATGATCAACTAAGGTTGTAGGATATGATGAGGGAAATTAAAGGATGACATCAAGAAGCAAATGAGGCCTTTGAGAAAATTCTCAATTGGTAGGAAATGTGTGACGCACCGCCGGCTACACTACCATGGTATGAAAGAAAATAAATTCTTGGGCATCAAATTTTCTTTGACACTTGGAAACCTTTCTTGAAGAATATTCATATCGACCAAGAAGCCACAAATAACACCTGTGTGAATATGTGGAGTACCTAAAATAATCTCATGGAGGAATTAAGAATGTATTCATTGTCCCCCATTGATGAAGAAACACCTACCACTACAAGAATCATTGAGGTGGAGGAGCACATGAGAGATGGAAAGGTGAGCATTGAAATTTTAACACGAGTTGGAAAAGAATCCTTGGAAGAACACTTGTTAAAAATTTCCAAACTCATCAGCGTAACTCAACAATTTGTGAAGATCATAACTAAGGATTTACAACACGAGGTGTCTTCTAAAGTTGGCAACATGGAATTAATCATTGAAAAAATAAATTTTGGTAAGCTAGAATACATTAAGTAGGATTATTCCCTCTATGAAGCATATCAAAAGAAAATGCATAAGAAGAATAGTTCGTAATGAAATTTTTTTGTAACTACTCCAGATGCCTCACTTTTTCTGCTTTATAATTTTATTTTCAATTAGGAACATGAAGAGTCATTTTTGAAAATTTCCTCGGGACCATCATAGAAGCGGAGAATGTAAACAGTCAACCCAATATTATAAAAAATGAGAAATTTCCATAAAAAATGGATTTTGGTTTTCGGATAGAGCAGAACAATACCATTACTGCAAGTTAATTGGAACTAGAAATACTTTTTAAGATTGTGGTGTTAATGTGTATGAATGAGATTTTTCTATTTATGCATGTTTTCCACTGGGATATGCGAATGTTGGTTGTATGATATACTTCTTAACTAATTTTCATATGCTTAATTTACCATAATTTTCACTTTAAGTGCAGCAACAGTATGATCATTTAGTGAATCAATTATTTATTTCTAACTTATTGTATTGTTAAGATTTCATGTTTCTTGCTTATATGAATTATTTTTACGCAATTAATACAAACATTTCACTGCACTTTTATTTTAGTTTTCTCTTGATCAGAATAGGTTAGAATATAGTAGAATAGAATTTCATATTAGGACTTGAGATACTCATCTTAGCCTAGAAATAGTTCTTTAGAGTTTTAATTCATCTGAGAACCTTTGGTTCTCAGATGCATATTTAGTTAGTTAATTAGTTAGTTTGGTAACAAGCCATAATCTGATCGGAAATGCTACTCCAAACGAGAGTGGGTCTAATTGGGACCTGTCATCGAGCATTCTCCCTTATTTATTTGAACGGGTCATTTATGGCCCATCAATAGAACTCAATGCCCATCTTATTTATTTGTCCCACATTTCATCTACATAGTAAGAGATGAGTGTATCGTATTCATGGTGTTATCGATCGTTCCATAGTACTGATCAGTTGCACATTATTGATCGGCTTCACAATGCTATTGTTTTCACATTTCTTCTGTAAAGCATTGATTGCTTGTAGAGTGTTGATCGACCGTCAATTTATTCTACATAGTATTGATCGACTGCACAATATTGATCGATTTATTCTATACAATATTGATCGACTACACAGTGTTGTTTCTTCTATACAATATTAATCCACTGCATATTGTTGATCGATTGTGTTTTTCTTCTACACATTAAAAAAGTATTACTAATAATTTATTTTTAAATAATATTGTATGTTTCTAGCCTACCCATGCTGTTTTTTTTAGTTGATTTGCATTATAACTTGTAATATAAGTTTGTAAAAATAATGCAAAGAGGAATTTGTCAAAAATTGATTTACTGAATGTAGTTTTTCTCTATAAACCATCTTAAAGAATTTTATTTTACCCCATTAAAATTTACAAGGTATGAAATCATTACCTAGCTTCCTTCAATTTTTAGTTTAATAATTATAAAGGAAGAGTTTTCTCAGTAGTAAAATAAATTGTATAATCTTGTAATGAGTTTCATTTTAAAATTTATTTCATATTTAAAAAATAATTATAAAAAAATCTCACAAAGAGTTTTTGGAGTTGTGAATAATTTGTTTTCTTATATTTTAATAGTAATTACTAAGATGGGTATGCATGTAATTATTAGTTTTTTAATGGGTTTTTATTAAAACACACATCTATTAAGTTATTGTCAAAATAAATTCATTTTATTATTAGCTTTTGTTAATGATGTAAAAAATTAAATTTATGTAAATTTTATTATATTTTTTTCTATCAAACAAAAATTAATAAAAAAATAAATAAAGTTAAAATTTTACAATGAATGAATATAAACTAATAAAATGAAATTTTAGCTTTTTTCCATATAAAAATAAATATATAAATATATATATATATATATTTTTCAATGAGGATTGCAATAAAGTTAGCCATTCGATTTGATATATAACTTTTCCCTTCAAATATGATCAATTACAGCCACCTTCTACCAAATATTTCCCTTTGCAAAAAAAAATGCAACGAAACTCAATGTTTTTTTTATACACTTAATCATTTTCGGTTAAGCTTCGATTAAGCTAAGAGGCATGCTATATCCTAAAAAGCAGTCGCTCCGTGAAATTCCCTGGGCCAGACCTGGACCCTATTACAGTTTACACAGACGCACGAATCATCATTTTCCGGGACATTTCTTCGAAGGTCTTTGCAGTGTTCCCTGTTAGATTTTGGAGCTTGGAGTTGCGTTCCATTTTCTTCACCCCGAGGCACTTGATTCCAACTCCATCGCTCTCTATTTCAAATAGATTTTTCTTAATCCCACATGGTGGGATCGATCCAGAGATGCGTTCTTTTTATTTTTTCGAGTTACCAATTTGTGCGTGAGGTTAACGATGTATTTTTCGTGGCTGTGGCTGCCTTAACGTTAAACCTAAACATCACTGTTGCACAACTTGTCACCACCTCACCTCACATCTATATATTTAGACTAGCACAACAATCACTTCCGGACCCATCACTTTTATATATTTGCATATCTAACAATTTCTAGACTAACACAACAACCACTTTATTAGAAGTGGTTGATATACTTTTGCATTATTTTTCATCTTCTTAAATAAATTTAGCAAATTTGAGATGATGGTTAAATTATTTTTTTTAATTAAATAAATTAAAATTTATTTTTCCACAATGATATACTTTTGCATTATTTTTCATCTTCTTAAATAAATTTAGCAAATTTGAGATGATGGTTAAATTATTTTTTTTAATTAAATAAATTAAAATTTATTTTTCCACAATTTAAGGATTTTGATTTAAGTCTCCAAAATATTACAAATTATTTGTGGGTCAATTGAATACATAAAAATTTAATCTCTTTCAAAGTTTAAGGAATTTGATTTAAGTCTCTACACTACACCTTAAACCTTCACACCTGACCTTTCAAGGTTTAAGGTAGCCTCTAGGGCTCAAGGGTCGTGAACGACACCCCTAACCACTATAGATGAACTTTTGAGGGCATATTTAGCCTCTTGAGGGTATCATATCGCATGGTTGGGGATGTTAGTGCCACTAGGTGGTTTTGAACAATAGGTATGTGTCCCAGGGTCCTAGAAATGATCTAGGAAAGAAATCCATGCCTTAGCTTCTACAGAAATATTCGAGGCATCTAGAGTCATTAACAATTACTCAAATCACCACACATGAGCTTTAGAGGCTATCATTAGCCTCTAATAAAGGATGTTAGTTCCATAACAAGGTTTTGAGCATTGGGTATGTGTCTCAAGTCCTTGATATGGTCAAGGGGGGGAACACAAGCCTTAGTTGATGCATAAATCTTAAAGGCATCTAAGGACAAACACTACACCTTAAACCACCGTACTTTACCTCTCAAGGTTTAAGGTAGCCTTTAGGGCTCAAGGGTCTTGAATGAGACCTGAAGCCACCATAAATGACCTTTTGAGGGCATATTTAGCCTTCAAGTGGGGATATCATCATCATTAAGGGATTTTGAGCACTAGGTATCGATCTTGTGTTGTTCAAAAGAAGAAACCTAGGCCTTAGGTCATAAATGAAGCTTCTAGGAATCTAAGGCCACCAATAACATGTGGAATCACTACAAAGGACCTTTTCCACAATATACTTGGTCTCTAAATGGAGAGAGATAGAATTATGAGGTTTTGAACATTAAGTATGAGTCTTTGGACCTTGGATATGGTCAAGGGAACAAACCCAAGAGTTGAGCCCTAAAGGAAGCTTCTAAGTTTCTAGGTCCAAGAGTGACACCTTTAACCACCAAAAGTAACCTCTTGAGGGCATTCTTTTCCTCAAACTAGGTATATAGGTACCATTAGCATTTTTTTAGCACTAGGTATGAGTATCATGGCCTTCAACATGGTGAGGGGAGAAAACATTAACCTTAGGTGAAAATATGGTAGTTTATCTAGATTTTTGTTCAAGAACATGCACATGATTTAGAACACATTCTAAAGTGTGTTCATGCTCTTTCTTCGAAACACGCACATATTTCTAAAAATATGAGTTGGAAAGTGTGGCAGTTTCCGAAGAAAAAAGATGAGTTGGAAAGCATGTGGAAGTTTGGGAACAAACTAGGATATAGGATGAGGATAACATGTGTGTTTATAATAACTCTTGTGTGTTCCTATGTGAACTTTCCTAGGCACCCCATTTCCAAAATTTCGTCCATCAACTTCTTGCGATCACCCATGATTGTTTCTCATTTTCTCTCGTATTTTAAAATTTTGCAAATTTAAAATGAAATTCGAGATATATGATGAAAGTATATGAGATTTGGAATTGATGTGTGAGATTATGTTAAGTATTATGAACCAAAACATAACAAAATAAGAGATTATGGTTAACATTCTTATTCTCTCACTCTCCCTCTCCCTCTCCCTTTGGCTTCTTCCTCTTCCTTTTTTATCTTTTGATAATTTGTCTCCCCCTTATTATTTTCTACCTCTCCCTCCATCAATTCATTCATCTCTGTGTTCTTTTCCTCCCTCTCCATCTCCTACTTTATCTTTCCTTTTTGTACTCTAATCATCTTCTTCACCCTATCTTTCTTCCCCCCTCACCCTCCTTATTTTATTCTCCCTATTCATATTTCTCATTCTCTTTTTCTTTCCCACTTTTTCTTTTTTTCATCCCTAACCAATTTATCTTCCCTCTTCATCTTTGTTTTCATCACCCACACCCTCTCACTCTCCATTATCTTCCTTTCTCTTTTATCCCACACCCTCTACTTTCTCTTTGCTTTCTTCCTCTCCTTCCTTCATTCTTTTTGTCTTTTTTGTCCTCCCACATTATTTATTATTGTATTTCTTGTCCATCAACATTATTACAATACAATTGTGTAACATAACCTCATAATATATTATATCTTATTTTTATCCATGGCACACTCACTCTCCCTCCTCTTCCTTTTTCTCTTATCCCACACCCTCTTCTTTATCTATGCTCTCTTCCTCCCCTTCCTTCTTTATTTATTTCTTCGTTATCCTCCCACATTCTTTATTTTTGTCTTTATTATCCTGCAAAATTATTACAATACAAGTATATAACCTAATATTATAATATATCATTTCCCAAATAAATCATTGATTTGTAGGAAAGAAAACCCTTCTTCAATGCATCAACTAGCAGGGAGCTTATGTTGTCTATTGTAATTTTCTCGTCTAATGCACATGCATCATTATTCTAATGCAACTACATCCACAACTAAACATATTCGTCATTATTTTTCCTTTCACTTCTCTATTTTTCTTCCTCCTCTAAAGCTTTTATTGTTCTTTTTATAGTTCGTATCTTTGTCATTATCTTATGCTCTTCTTCCTACTCCTTAATTATTTTCCAGATCATTTTCATCCCTTTCATTATCCAATATTTCTCGTCTTCACTCAACAACTTACCTTTCTTCACAATTTCTCACCCGCACATGTATAGAACATAGAAAAATGATCTATTTTTTTTTATACGAGCTGCCAAGAGGGGGCTAAGCACGAAATCATGCAACCACCTAAAAAAGAGTGTTTATCCATGAGTCTTTCCACCTAAGCTTTGTGAACAATTTACCACCATCCAATAGTTTCACACACAAATGGTGTGAGAAATCCAACTACATCCTCTCATTCTAATTTTGACATCGTACTGTTGGGTGAGTTTAAGATAATGATGGTCTCTCATCACATGTTAGTGGCAATGCAAACCTGGAAAAACAACAATCTGTTAACTTGGATGGATTATTCAAGGTACTTTTATAATGAATTTGAATATGGTGTAACAAGATCAAACATAGGAAATTGAATTATATTTCCGAATATACTACTTGTATTCATAGAAATTGTGAATAACTATGTCAAATTTGATTTTTTATAACAATGGTATCTTATTTTTCCAACAAAATATCAGGTATATTTTTTTGTACATGCAGGTGTTGAGTACCTTAATGATGTAATTTAGTTCCAAAAACTTGTATACTTGTAGAGAACCCCTTTTTCTTATATTGTGTATTTTTTACAAATTTATAATATTAATTTTATACTTTTTTTTTTCATTATCAAAATCAACATATCCCTGAAATTACAATGTCTTTTGTTCGTGCAGTCTAAGAGGGTATTAACATGATCAAAACAATTTCTTTCTTTTTTTAGATTGTAAATATTGGTCTCCTCTAGTGTTGCATATAATTCATTTCAGAAATGGTTAAGCCAACAAAATGTTATAGCAGAAATAAGAGAGGTCTGTATCCTAGTATTTTGATATATGTCAAGACAAAAATAGATTAAAAATAGTAAAAATTAATAATTTTAAAACAAAACTGTATATTTGGAATCTACACATCCAACTCTATAAATGTCTACAGTTTCGTCAATAACTAAATTGCGTAGCCTATAGAAAAATAACGTCAAAAATGTTAATGTTTATGCCATTATTATAGTTCTTTGCATTTCAATAGATAAGAGCATCATAAGAACAAGATCACTGCGAAATACACATTCACAAGAGACACAACATTT
>SNQJ01S0108390.1:8210-27558 GCA_010110895.2 Picea sitchensis
CATAAAAGGTATATACAAACACAAAATATGCACTACCTAACTCAGAAAGGATAAGATATATGCAACGCTCTTCCGCCATGTTTATCTTACATTCTTCACATAAAATTCTGAGTGTTTTAAACCTAGATAGATAGTCTCCAAGGAAAAAAAAATCACTTGGACTCAAGGTCAGTATTTGATTTTCTAACTATTGTGCTCGAATCATATTGATTTTACCAAACAAAAATTCAATCGTGTTCCAAGCTTCTTCGGGGTCATCAATTCCTTGAAGGTGTTACCTTAAATCAGGAGAGCTGGACATTCCGATTATTCCACGTGCTTCGTCATTCCTATTATCCCATTTGGCTTTCTTATCATCATCAGTGGGTGTTGTTTCCTTTCCCAAGGTAATCTGGTACAAGCCTTTACTTCTTAATAAATATTCCATATGGGATTTCCATTGGAAGTAGTTGTTGTTGGTAAGAAAGACATTACTTGTAGAATCCATATTAAATATGAAAATAATGTGGATTTAAAAACTGAAACTAATGATCTGGATGGAAATATCTCGAAAATTTATGTGGTTTTCAAAAAAACGGCACTGGAAACAGACTTTTGATGTTAGAGTTATGCCCTTTTAAAAAAAACATAAATGGTAACCAACTAACCACGTGATAGTGTAAGTTGCTTTATGAAGTGACACACTTTTATAAAGAGAAGTGGGGATCACTTTTACAATGAAGTTACCTTATAACAGAAAATTTGCATGCAAAATAAATAACTCTAAAATAAAATATAAAACTACTTATAGTGATTCACTTTTATACTTGAAGTAAAATGCACTTTACAATTTTTAGCATGATCTTTTTCAAAAAAAGTAACAAAAGAGAGACTTGAACTCAACACCTCTTATTTAATAAGGCAAGTTTTAACCAAATGGTCTAGCAAAACATATTGTAATGTTCAGAAGGAGGATTGTTGTTGTTGTTGGAGAGCATGCTAAAAAAAACTATTTTCACACAAGAAAAAATTTTGCTTCTCGATGACAACAAGGGTTAGATCTCGGTTAGCTTACCCGGAAGATGCACCTTTTCCTATCTATTTCTGATTTGTCGAGATTGCACAGGGCACTGGGCAAAGAGCATATGCAAATCTAAAAGAGTAACAAACCGGAAATAAAAAATACAAACCGAAATAAAATCAAAATAAAACTTTGTAAAAATTTAAAAAGTGCATATTCAGGTTTTATACCTCCGGATCTGACTGTAATGGTCGTATCTTGGGCAAACGGAAACCTTTTCGAGTGAAACGAAAAGTGTTCCTGAATGAAATGAGTGTTCCGGATGCAATGGAACAATAGACGCAATGGAACAGTACTCTCAGACCATAAATGTACGTAAATGCCAAAAAATGGAGATGAGGTAACTCAACTTCACGATCTCGATCTACAACAGGAGTGGGTCTTCAAACAGGCTCTGATACCATGTTCAACAACATAGGTATTCCATCAAAATACGAACACCTTCAATAACCACTCACATAACTAGATCAAAGATCAACACATTGATGTTTTCACGTGGTAAAACCCCTACGGGGAAACATCCACGGCCCCAGCCAACGTGGCCACTTGGAGCAGTTTATTAATGCAAAGAAATGTATGATAGAGATTTTACAAGAGAGTTTCTCACAATCAATCATCGAAAAATGACCCTCCATTCTCTTTAAATATAGATTATGGACCAATCGGGTGTTAAGCCACAAATCAATGGTTGTTAATATCGAGGAGAGTATGAACCGTCGGATCACTCTATGTCGGGAACATATCATGATCGTCGGATTTCCTAACTACAAATGCATACTAAAGAAACACACTAGAAAACACACTTTTACCTAACGACACAATAGACCAAGTAGATCTTACTAACTCCTAAGTGTCCAAATATCCTAACACATCTGACACACATGATGTCTTCTCTTTTATATTTTCCCTTGTCTTTCTTCATATCTTCGACCTACAGAGACAAACTAGTTAGCTGACTCAAGATTTGATTCATACCTGAACTGGATTCTCCCATAGGGGTTGATTCTAGCTTCATGGCGATCTCCAACGCCTCATCCTGCAAAGAAGTCTTATGTTGCATCAAAGGAACTCTGATGTGTGGTAAGAGGGCAACAATGAACCATTCTTTGTTATGTTCATATGGAATCTGAAAAGTCAACCGGCCTGTTAGGGTCTTGAACCTCTGATCGAATTCTCAAACAGGTTCAACTACTTTCTACTAAATCTCTTTCAACTCCATAATACATTGTGACTCCGACTTGGGTTTCTTGAACTCTGCAATCAATGCATTCTTAATCTCATTTAGTGGCTTAGGCTGTGCAAGTCCTTGGACAAGCTTCATGTACCAGCTCAGTGCACGATCTCTTAGGGTAGTACTGAACTGAGCTCTTTTAACGGCTTCATCGGTGACATTCTTAATATTACATATGACTTCACATAGGAACCAATGCCGATCATGATCTTCATATCCATATCCCCTAAAGATAGAGAGCCTCATCTCATCTTCCATAGAGATTCCTAGGTTTCCTGTCTAAGTATATGCTGAACTTCTAGTAATATTACTCTGAGGACTCTGGTGACTCTGACTATTCTGATTGCTTAGTGTTGTTGAAACAACAGGGGAAGTGATAGTACTTAATTCAATGGTCTGCACAGTTCCTGAAGTTTCTGGCTCTTTTTGACGAGGTTCTTCATCTTCCTTTTCCTTTGCCCTAATGGGTTCTAAATTCTCTTCGTTCGTCATATCTGCCTCTTCTCCACTATAGAAACCCTCGTCCCCGTAGTTCTTCTTAAACAAGTTCACAATATGAACTTCTCTGAATGATTTGCCACTGCGTGTATGTCCAGCCTCTGTGTCGTTGTCGTTGTCGCTGTCTGAATTCTTGAACATTAGCTTTTTCGAATCCAATCAACTACTGTATATTCAAGATGCTCTTCTCATGCAATAACATGTTGATCCTCAACTTCAGAAAATGTAAACATTTTCCTTTGGGTCCCTTAAATAAATACCTCTTGGATTCGCTATATGACTCTACTATGTCAACAACAAACTTGGCGATATACCCTCCAATGGTTCTATCAAAACAGTGATATGTTTCTCTTGACATGGCGTTATCAACTCTCTTGACCTTCTTGATCAGCGTCGAGATCCAAACCACAAGTGGCCTAGATCGGATCTCAAATTGGGTATCTTCTAACCTAGCTAACCACTTGTATATCTCATGATGGATTCCTCCAAAGAAAATTTTGTGTATATCAATAAAGATATATCTCTCCAACCAATCCTCTATACTAAGATTAGGGTTCTTGTTTTGGGCTTCAACGAATTCCTTTTCTTGATCTTCTATCCACTTTTGAATCTCTACCTTTGATGGAAACCACCTTGACATTCCCTCAAGAAGATTCTTGTCCTGGCAATGGAACCATTTGTTGGCACAAGGGCAGACCCAGGGTTCATCTCTAAGAGCGCACCAACAATCCCTAACTACTGACCCTTTCGGAAAAACCTGCAATTCAGATGCAGTCTCACTCAAAGAAGCTATGAGGGGGTTGTAGGACAAAGATGTCTACAACCAGAAGGAATGCAAAGTGGATTCAAAGCAATCAACATACAACAATATAGTATTCTGTATCTTCCTACAACCTACTACGCAAGTTATATCTATCATATCTAACACATTAATGCAATAACAATATATCAAATGACAACGAATAGAGAATCTATTACACACTCAACACAAGATATACGTGGTTCACCCTCTCTCTAGGGCTACGTCCACAGAACTGTGCTTTATAATATATTAAGATGGAAGCATACAGTTCTGATCTACGCTCTTAGCTAGAATATATTCTCTTATTTTCCCTCTTTCTCTCTCTTTCTCCCTTCCCTGCGCACCCAACTATAGGGTTGATCTTTGTACCCAGTTGAATATCTTACAACAGAAAATGCTCTCACAATACAATACTTATCTCTTAATAGCAATCTCTTCTCACAACACAATCTCTTCTAAAAGAAAAAATACTAACCCACAATAACAACAACAACCCAACTCAATTTCTCTTGACCTGTGGTTATACATTACAATAGCTCACCGATAGCCTTAGGCCGAAGCCTAGGTGTCAAAACCCTAGATACCAAAACCCTAGGTTTCTAAAACCCTAGGTCAATTTGATTCTCATTTTCAGGGCTTCGCCAGCCTGTCTTTCCTTCCTTCTTGCGCGGTGCTCCAAAGAATCCAACGATGGATTTCTCCACTTGCTAAGTTTTCCACGATCCTTCTTCCTTGTTGATCTGTCATCTTCGATCTCCTCATCCAACGACTTTATTTCTCGTACTTCACTCCATATTTTCTTCTCTTTTGCTCATTTCGACCCAGTAACAGTCACTGTGTCTTCCGCGCAGTGCACATTTCTTCCTTTCTGCCTTGATATTCACTTAGTTCCATACCCAAGGGCACACACATAGAAATAACCAACAAGCATGCAAGTTATAACATACGAATATCTGAGACAATATTTAATACAGAATGAGAATAAATATACAGTAGAGAAACACATGACAAAGAAAACTTATATTTAATGAAATGAATTCACCAACTGCCTACAGACCAAGGACATTCCATCTAACCATAAACACTATTGTTCCAAGTACCAACAATAGGTCACCCCCGCTCCGGGGCTATGAATCCACAATGACGATTCCAGGGTTTAACTAAGCTTCCCAACACAGTAAACACTGAAGCTCTCACATGTTTCTCAACACACAACAATCCAAAGTACACCAACTCTCTTCTCTCCAGCTTAGACAAACCAAGAGAATGGACCCCCTTCTTTGCTATGCATTCCCTCAATTTGTTAAACTCCTTACAGGGATCGAGTGCATTTGGTCAATAATATCCATGCTGGGACTCTCAAGAAGTGCAACTGTGGACAAAATTTAGTACATGCCAATGCACCTCAGGCATGTAGGAATTAATTCATGGCTGAAACATACCAGCCACTGCTATAGCCAACAAACAATGGCTTCCTCCTCAATAATTCACCTCCAAGGTCCCATTCCAATAACAAGAATGAATGAGTGAAAAAGTGAACATAATGGAGAGTGTGAAAAATGAATAATGAATGAACAAAGTGAGTGAAGAAAAACCCCCAAACAACCCACAAGATGGGTTTAAATATTTACTTGAAAATGAAGAACCCCATGGCCTTTCCCGAAGAAGCACATGTAACCACTTCTCTCCATTAAAACAATTATGGGTAAATAAAATATGATAAAATGACTTATCCCCTTAATCCCCCTCTCTCGTGGAATCATAGCCCCCTATACCTCTTGTCCTTGTCTATCTTGCATCCAACAATGTATATACAACATTACATTTTCTAGGCACGCTGGCCTCTTTAATTGTTTGGGCACTCTGACCTTTCATCAAATAAATAAGATACATTATTTCATATGGGGACTCAAAACCAAGGCATTACATTACCCTCCCCCTTATTTTGGCACCACCCTCAGTGCATATACAAAACATAAATCAAAATTTCAAAATTTATTCAAAAAGGCAAGGGTACTTCACCCACATGGCATCTTCAGGCTCCCAAGTATCATCTTTCGGGTCGTAGCAGGTACACTAAACTTTTACCAGCTCTATAACTCAATTCTTGAGAATTTTGAATTTTCTGTCCAATATGTGCACTGACTGGACATGAAAGTCTCCCTCTATCTCTACTTGAATCAAATTCAAATCAATAACATGGTTAATATAATGTATATACTTTTTTCAACAAAGAGACATGAAATACATTGTGCCTATTCATGGAAGCATGCAATGAAAGCATGTATGCAACTCACCTTATTCTATCCAAGATGTCAAATGGACCACATAATCTAGATGCTAGCTTTGTACAACTACCCAACTTCAATGAGATCTGTTTGGGCTTCACTTTTAAAAGAACATTCCCCGCCACTTTAAATTCTCTAGCTGTCTTATTCTTATATGCATAACTTTTTTGTCTATCTTGAGCAGCCTTTAAATTCTGCGTAATTCTAATCTTCTGGTCTTCCATGTCCTTGAGAAATTTTGTCCCAAGTACTACTCTATCTATTGGGTTGTCCCAACTCACTCGAGTGTTTCATTTTCTACCATACAAAGCCTCAAATGGGATCATCTTCAATGAATCTTGATACCCATTATTATAGGATAACTCAACCAAATGCATGTTGTCTTCCCACTTAGATGGTTTATCCATCACATACATTATGAGCATGTATTCAATCACTTGGTTGACTCTCTCTATCTGCCCATGTGATTGTGGATGGTATGATGTGCTAAAATTCAGATTTGTACCAAATCCTTTAAATAATCCCCTCTAGAAATTTGAAGTAAACTTTGTATCTATGTCTGAAACAATTGTCTTATGTTCCCATGCAACCTAGAAATTTCCCTCATGTAAATTTATGCAACATTACTTGTTGTATGAGTCATTTTTACAGGAACAAAATTAGAAACCTTTGTCAAATTATCCACAACTACCATTATGGAATCATGTTTCCTTGTTGTCCTGGGCAATTTAGTTATAAAATCAATGGTTACCACTTCCCATTTCTTCTTTGGAATTGGCAATGGCTCAAGAAAACCCGTAGGGTGTCTATGCTCATCCTTTACTCTTTGACATTCCATACATTTGGAAATGTAATCAACAACATCCTTCTTCATTCGTGGCCAAAAGAATTGGCTTCTTACTGCTGGAATTGTTTTCTGGTAACCATGATGTCCAACATATGGAACATTATGCATTTCTTTTAATACCAAATTCCTAAGTTCTCCAGAACTAGGAACATAAATTCTATTCTTATTCATAAGTAATCCAACTTCCTTAATATCATACTCTTTAATTTTCTGTTGTACATTTTCTTGCTGCAAACTTCTTTTACCTTTAGGTAATGTTGATTTGTAACAAAAACATTTAAAATTCTTCTCTTTAAATCTGACTGATGCATACTAACAGTTGTAGCATGCATGAGATGTACTATTCTACTTAGTGCATCAACAACTTTATTTTATTTTCCCTTGATATGCTTGATGTCAAATTCATACTCACTTAAAAATTCCAGCCATCTTGTTTGCCTATCATTCAAAGTTGGTTGTTAAAAACTATATTTCAGACCACTATGGTCTGTCCTTAATTCAAATACTTTTCCCATGAGATAATGCCTCCACATCTTCAATGCATGAACTATGGTAGCAAGCTCCAAATCATGTGTGGCATCATTCCTCTCATGTTATTTGATTTTTATGGACTCATACCCAATGACATGCCCATTTTGAGTGAGGACTCGACCAAGTCTTTCATTGCATGCATCTGTACATACCACAAAATTCTCATTTGGATCAACAATCTTTAAAACATGTGCACTAAAAGAAATTATTTCAGAAAATTAAAAATCTCTTCACACTCTGTTGTCCATTCAAACTTGATTCCCTTCTTTTGTAAATAATTTATGGGATGAGAAATCTTAGAGAACCCTGCTATAAACCTACTGTAGTATCCGACTAATCCCATAAAATATATGATTTTTGAAACATTCCTAGGTGTTGGCCATCCTCTAATGGCTTCAATATTTTCTGGATCTATTGTTATACCTTGTTATGAAATAATATGACCCAAATAATGGATTTGTTCTTGGTAAAAATAACACTTACTAATCTTGGAATAAAGTTGATGTTCCCTCAACACTTGTAACACCAATCTCAAGTGATGTTCATGCTCTTCCTCGAACTTGGAATAAATAAGTATGTCATCCAAGAACACAAAGATGAACTTATCCAGATAATTTATGAATATTCCATTCATTAAGCACATAAAGACAACTGCTACATTGGTCAGTCCAAATGGAACCACTACAAACTCATAATGTCCATACCTAGTTCTAAATGTTGTCTTATTGATGTCTTCTTCCTTGATTCTTACCTGATGGTATCTAGATCTCAAGTTTATCTTCAAAAATATTTTTGATCCTCTTAGCTAATCAAAGAGGTCATCAATTCTGGGTAGAGGACATTTTTTATTCACATTGGGTTTATTCAACTGTCTAAAGTCTATAAGCATCCTCAATGTTCCATATTTCTTTTGAAAAAGAGTATTGGTGCTTCCCAAGGTGAAACACTTGGATGTATGTACCCTTTCTTCAACAACTCTTCCAACTACATTTGTAATTCTTTCAATTCACATGTACTCATTCTGTAAGGTGTTTTTGATACTGGGGAATCTCTTGAAACTAAATCAATAGAGAAATCTATCTCCCTCTTTGGTGGCAATCCTGGTATTTCTTGGAATACATCTTCAAACTCTTGAAATACTGAAAAATAATCAAGGCTTGGCCCTTTTGTATTTTCTGACTCTTCCACATGAGCTACATACAATTGGAATCCTTTCCTGAAAAATTTCTTTAGTTGTAAGGCTGAAATATCCCTTATACAAACGGGCTTGGAATTCCTTTCATAGTGCTATGTATTTCTTCTCCACAAAGACATGTAAAGGTCTTGTTATGACAATCTAGGACGAGATGGTGCTGGTCCAACCAATCCATTCCAATTAGTATGTCATAATATCCTAATGGGATGATATTCATATCGACAACTATATTTACTCCATTAAGATTTATTGGACAACTTCTGACAACCTCATTAATCCTTCTTTTGGTTCCAGTGACTAGCTGAACCAAACTTTTATTTCCTAGCTTACTTTTCTCCAAATGTAATCTATCCACTATTTTAGGATCAATGTAGCAATGAATTGCTCTTGAATCATTTAAAATAACAACATGTTGATTAATGATCATACCTTCAACTTTGATCATATTGGATTGGTACTCTGCTTGTCGAGCTTCTAAGGTTGCATACAGCTTTCCCATGTCCTCCACTGTTGTAGCCTCTTGGATCTTGTGCGTGGTCTCCTCTTTATCTCCGTTGTGAGGGAAATCCAAGTATAGGTTATTTTTCTTTCACCCCCAACATTGGATTGGTGGTATTCCTCATTACCCCAAGGAATCCTCTTTCTTGGATTCATCCTTAGAAGACTGATCTTGTTGATTTTTATTAGAGTTGTTTCTATTGAAAGGAGGTTTGAACCCCTTCCTCCTTTGATCAAATTTATCCTTATTCTTATCCTTCCAAGATTTTTGCATGGATTCTCTGCCCTTGCCTTGCTCATACAGGTACTTAGCCTTCTTGATGGTCTCAGTCAATGTCCTGGGCTCATCATATTGAATCTTCTCTTTATAAAAGTATGGCATTCAAATTAAAAACCTATGTATCTTCACTTTTTCATCTTTGATAAATCCTACGTACTTCAACAATCCCAAGAACCTCTTCTCATATTCTGTCATGGTCATGCTTCCCAACCTTAGCTCAAAGAACTCTTGCATCTTCTTGTCATAGAATTAATCTGAAAGGTACTCCTTCTGAAAATATTTCTTGAAATGATTCCAACTGATCCTTATTTCATTAATGTGCTCAACTTGCTTTAGATCATCCCACCACATAGCAACTTTCCCCTGTAAATGGTATGCGAAAATTATTACTTCTAGGTTTGAGGAGTAGTTATACAATTGAAAATAACTCCCGAGTCGAAGAAGCCATGCTTCAACATCATATTTCCTTTCCCTTTTAGCATCAAAGGATGGTGGCTTAAGCTTCCTCAACTTTCCTTGCAAACTGTCCAATTCATGCCTTCTTCTTTGGTGCCTAACAAGAGACACTTCTGGACTGCTTATGGAGTCTTTATATGCATAAAATTTCCTTGTTAAGTAAGGCGGTGAGTGAAGTCTATGAGTTGTGCTGGCACTTCTTGAATGAGCAGCTCTTATGTAGTTACCTCTTCTTTCATGATACCTTTCTTCTTCCTCTTGCCTTAAGTCCAATCCATTCCTTGCTTGCCTATGAAACTGATTTAATATTTGCATTACTTGAGCATTTATCTGATTTTTTTTGTCTCATCAACCTCTCATTGTCTGCTTTGTAACTCTACACTTCTATTTTCAGGCTTCTCACAATCTCTATTAAGGTTTCTTGTTCCCCTATGCTCCTATGCCCATTTAATTATGCCTCTGCATTACCAACATTGTTATTTTGACCTTTGGCTTCTTTATCATGACTGAAGGCTCCCTCTCCTTCCTCCATTTCTTGAATATGCATTCTTATATTGAACTGATATGGTTATACTCCCTAATTCTGAAAAATGTGCAAGAAACTATTTTGTTAGAATTATGCATATTAAAAAAAAATTCCAAACAATGCTACAGGTCCTTTTTATTCTCAATTCATGAAAATATATATCACCATTCTCCAAATTGTAATGATTCAATTTTATTCTCCTCTGAATCATCTTTCTAATGACTATTCCCATGACCCAATCTGATCTTTGAGCTGAAAGTTATGGCTTCCTGCAAAATTTACTTTCACCCTTTTTGTGCAAACAAGATATTGTAGAGGAAATGGAATGGTTGTGTGCCAATCTTGTCAAATTATTCGATAAGCCATTTAAATTGGTACACAATTCGAATTCTGCACAAGCTCTTCCTTCAATCCAATTTCCTTGTGACAATAGGCTTGAAACCATGGGCTTATTCACTCTAAGCGATGTTCCTTTAGCGCTTTTCTCTTTATTCTTCCACATAGGACCTCGTTCAAAAATGTCCACAAATTGTGTAATTATAGGCCCTTCCCGCCTCTAATCAACCCCTTTACCTTATCATGAGACAAGTGCTAGAACCAGGTCCTCGATACTTTGGCATTTTTGCATTCTTCCAAAGTAATACTTTCTGAAGTAAACTTCTCTGAAGTACTTATATTATCTCCACTAGTAGACCATATGGTTGTTATTTAATATCCCGTTGACTAGACGATCCTGTCTCATATAGAGGTTTCAACGAAATCAACAATCATGACTTAATTAGGTGTTAAGATGAATGATCCTTATTTGTTTCGGGACTTCAACACTCTGAGACTTCTGGAAGTTTTTCAATTCCCTCGGAGTTATAATTTTAAAAGTGGTCATAAAGTGACAATGACCGCTTACCATCAATTAACATCTCCTCTGACGCTATCCTTCCACTAGCTTAATCCAACGGTCATGAATTAATCAAGTTTTGATATGGATGTTCCTTATTTATTTTAGGACTTCGACACTCCGGGACTCTGGGATATTACAACTCTCAAGTTGTTCATCTCCCCCATAGTTATACTCACTGAAGTTCTTATGCCATCCTTCCACTGCTTGATCTAACAGTTGAGAAAAGTCCTGAAGGGATATTAGATCGATAGTCTGTGTGACTTCATTACTCCGGGACGTTGAGATATTACAACTCTCAAGTTTTTCAACTTCCCTATAGTTATACCCGCTGAAGTGCTTACACCATCCTTCCACTACTTGATCTAACGGTTGAGAAAAGTCTCGAATGGATATTAGATCAATGGTCTACGTGATTTCATTACTCCGGGACTCCAGGATATTACAACTCTCAAGTTGTTCAACTCCCCCAAAGTTATTCCTATTGAAGTGCTTATGCCATCCTTCCACTACTTGATCTAATTTTTGAGCAAAGTCCTGAAGGGATCTTAGATCGACGATCTGCATGATTTTGTTACTCTAGGACTTTGAGATATTGTGTCTTACCCTGTCCTTCCACTATACTCGATCAGAAGGTTCGAGACTTTAGATTTTAAGTTTGACAAGGGTTGAAGGACACATATTTACTTGAGGATTATGTTGAATTTATTAAGGGCATCAAGACCAGTGAGAGGTCGGACGACACCAGAATCGAAGGCATATACTTAAAATTTAGAGAAATAAATCTGGAAGTCACTCTTCTACATGTCATATACTTAAAATTTGGAGAAATAAAACCCCAAGAAAATTCTTTTGTTTTCCTGTAAACAAAGGTCCACAATTGTTTCAGATGTTCATTAGAGTTGGTGCCAAACTTGCTCATGATGCCTTTTCAACTCACAAAGGAGAAATCTTTATGACAAGTTTAATGCAATTGAATGAAACATTTTGACAGTGAAGTAAGGAGAAAACCGTGATATTTTAAGTAATCAATTATTGCCTATAGCGCCATACGACGAGAGAAAGTGTGACTGGTGAATTTAACGTTTGTATTTCTCATGGGTGACCTACAAATATTTTAATGAGATTTGCACAAGAATGGATTAAATGCTTGTATGAAGATGACAAAGATTTGATCAAGATGTTTTTTATTTGTCTCATTTGTAGACGCATAAAGTGGACTTGCTTATTTTATGGTACGCTCATACTACATGCAATTATCTTATGCAGTGGTAGTACATATTTTTTCATAGATCAATATGAACAACCAGGTCACAAACCCTATGCAATACATACTACATTCCAAAATACAAGAATTGCAGAAAAGCAACATCAATTGGGTAAAACAACAATTTTCTAAACTATATATAACCTTTGATATCTCAAACTATACATAAGCACGAACAAAAATGTAAGTAATATATTGCAATAGAGTTACCAACCATCTTACAAATGAAGTCAAAACAATTACTACAATGAAAAGGAAACAAAGTTAGGGATAAAAGTTTGCTCATAGAATAAAAAATATTGTATGGAATTTTAACATGAAAAAGAGAAAGAGATTTATTTAGAATGTTTTTATTTTTAAATTGATATGGTTCGCTTCAATGGGTTGATTACTAAAAATGACTATAACCGTTGTAACGACCCATCTAAAGATATAAAAACAAGCATCACACAACCAACAAAGGGGGAAATTTTTTTGGAGAGGTATGCTTGGAGTGCAGTGAGGTTTTCCTCTTCAAAATTATCATTCATCCTCTATACTTTCAACAAGGATTGACAGAATTGTTCGCAACATGGATTCTTGTGAAGCAGCGAACGGATGAGGCAAGGATGAGCTTTGTTGGTTCTCATAAGGTGAATATTTTACTTGTCAATTTGTTGTATTTAAGGATGATTTTATTTCAGCGTTAATTAGTTTCTGATATGTAGGTTCTCACATTGTGTTATCACCACCATTGCTCCATTCCATTTTGGCTTAACTTTCCTCTTTCTTTCGCTCTTGGTCTTTATATTGTTACTTTGTTCTATAATGGCTAAAGGCTATATACCTGGCCCAAGTATACGTAGAGATTTTTAAATTGCGAAACTCCAAGAATTGTATGGGGAACATTTTTAATTAAATATCAAAGTCCTTTACACTCTAAAACTATTTCTTTATTTGTTTTCTTTTAAATCTAGGCTTTCTTCATCTTTTCTTAATTCAAGACTTAAAATTATAAGAGTAAAATAAACTAATGGATTTATTACTATTGTAAAATGGTGTATATTAGCTTCTTTCATTTTGTTTTTATTAGTTAGTTTTAATAGGTACAAGGTTTTGTTTATTTTGTTTATTTATTTTATTTGTTTTAGTTCTCTTGTTATTTATTTTATTTTAACTTGAAGAAAATTAAAAATATCAAATCACTACAGAGTTTTTATAATTTATTTTGATAGTCATTAAATTAATTTCTTGCTTAATAAACTTTTCTTTTGATCAACCCACTTTAGCACTAACATATTCAGATTAACTCTTCATCAATTTTGTTTTATTTACTTTCTTACAAAATAAATACAAAAATATTATTAAGTTAGTGTTTTTCTTGTACATATTTTCTTGAGTTGGTTAATTTCTTTTAAGTTTGGACTTAAATTTGATTCTCTACTTTATAAACTCATACACAAAAGCATAAAAGTCATAAATTGCATAAAAAACAAATATTTTTAAAAATAAAATACAAAGCAAACAGATTTCATACTTGGACCTTAGGTTAGAGGAGATTTAGCYCGTAGTTCAATGTGTTTCTTGTTGGGGCTCTAAACCCAGGCTGACATTCCCATCTCTTCCCTCCTAGCCTCATGGGAGGTCAAGATCTTGGTGTTAGAGACTCTCTAGTCCCTTGACATCAACATATTTTTGGCGACCATACTGGGAAGGACCATTCAACGGTTCTTTCCTATTTTTTTTTTAACTCTTTCAAATCTTCATTTCTATTCTCTAGATTCCTATGTCTCAGTTGTTTGGAATCTTGTTTGGTGGTTGTAATCCTATGGTTTCAACAACTAACCGCTGAAATATCATTCGCAAGTATGTGTTATGGGACTTATCAGTAAATGCAGACATAAATAGATCTCCCTAGATCCACCTATATCTGGAACAAAACATAACAGAATATGACACTTTCCCTAAGATCTAATCATTGAGTTTACTATCTTTCAAGAGATGGGAAACATACCGTTTAAATATTTCTTCCTCTTGCTGTTTTCATCCTAGATCCACTCCAGTGCTCCCTTGATATTGAGTCTGCAAGGGAACACAAGACAACCAAAGTGAAAGCAATAATATACTCAACGAGAACCTATGTATGTGATCAAGGAATCATACAATAAAACGAGATGAGTTTTATGGGAAAGAAACATATCATTGTATCATATAAAATGAAAGTGGAGGTTACAACCAAAGCCTTGATGTTGCAAGGTTCCCTTCCGATGACCCTTTGCTCCAACACACACACACTTGCTCCAATATTGAATGAAGAAGATCCACAATGACTTGATGAACTGAAATGAGGCTCTCAAGAATGACCCAATGCAGAATTCTCCATACAATCTCAGCTTTGAATTAACCTTCTGTGCTTAATTAACCTTAACCTTTTCCATGATAAATCCCTCTTTATATAGGGGAAAGAGAGATGGTTAAAGAGATTAGGATGATCCCACAAAATCCGATAAGCGAGTAGGATCCCAACCATATGGATGCCACCTCACCTTCTAGAAGATCCCCTTCTATAAATTTCGTGAAACTTAACCTTTTCTTAGTCTTTTGACATCGTCGCACCCTAGCTTTAGGGCAGCTTGTAGAGACGTCGTAATCGAGATTTATGTCAGAGGGCGACAATCATGGATCATCGCACCCTACATATGGTGTAGCCTACGACGACCTTCCTTAATAGGATCTTTGAGAAGAAAAATTCAGTCACTCTCTTCATGAAGAAAGGCTCTTTTTTGGAACATCAACACATGCTATCAATGGATCACTGAGATGACCAAAATAATGTGTAACAGAATTCCCCCGAAAGTATGAGACTGGAACTTGTGACAACCGAAATACTTTGTAGAATGTGTGTGTCAGAAACAAGGAGCACATCAGTCGGGAACCTGCAAACAATCAAGCATCAACATAATAATATACCATTGTCCGAGGTAGGCATTCCCATACTCAGATTACAAAATTTCAAATGAGTCATGGCCACCAAATATACACCGTGGATGCATATCAATGTAAAATCAACATAGCCACCCAAAATACACTGTGGATCTATGTGTTAAGTTGACTCAAATTCAGACATAGGCATAAGACATACAAAGTGGATCTATGTGCCAATACAAATCATGAATACTCCATCACAACCTAGAACAGAATGGTATGATCTAGGGTCTTCATTTTCTTCGTCCCTAAGTATGAATATAACCATGCGATTACAAGTGTTGAAGTCAAACATGGTAGAAACCACTTGATTACCGGTCATTAATGAAAACTGTTAACAAGTGCAAGGGAAATCACCATTGATGTCAATGGCTCCCAAGGCACCCTAGTACAATCCAACGAATGTGAATAAATGAGTTGAAGTCGAACACTCAATGGAATCTTTCAATCAGGGATCAATGATGTGAACCCACTGTTGAAAGCGAAGAAACCTGCCATTGAGGCATGCAGTCTCTAAGGTATTGAATGATTTCTAAGTCTTGTTCCTAGATAATGAGTTGAAGTTGATAGGAAAAGACTTGTCACAGGAGGGCCTTGATGTATCCCCTATCAATGACACAAAATGAGTGGCAAATTTGAGGTAGATCAGAGCATGAAGTGATTTGAAACTGACACAGGGAAGGCCGACATGATAGAGAATTTATAACTAGAGATGGTCGACTCAATAGGAGGGTTATTAATGTTGGACTTCTCTTGAACATATGAACGACACGGAAATAGTCTTGGAAACATTGAATCAAGGAGGACCCAACATACAAACATGAATATGGTCAAACGAGAGACAAATGGATTTCCCAACTCGGGTTCAATGACGAAAAGAGGGGTGTCATGTTCAAGAGTGACTATTACTGCCACTAACACAGATACAGAGACACATTTCTTTCCCAAATTTCCCCCCACCATTTCTGGAGAGTACCTCTTTATTTTTAGGAAAGATTGAGGAGGATAACATATGCTTGTTGATGTAAGCTCATCCTTCGGATGAGTCCCTCGAAGTATTTTTAACGAACCCTAAGAAGGAGTGGTTTGACCCCATATGGGTCTTTCAATGTTTGTTTAACGAGTCCGAAGAGAGAAAACTCGGGGGTTTTTCATGTTTAGAGAGTCTGAAAAACATTTAAAGAGAACTTCAAGAATTCATTTTTCGTAAGTTAATTTGATGGGACCGAAAAAGTGATAACCTACTGCTCATCAAATATTTTCTTTAAATACTTTTATGAGCGTGAAAAGAACAAGGTCGCTTGGCAATATTTTCATTTTTATGGAGCGTGAAAAGAGATTAAAGGATACTCCATAGGTTTTGTTTCTCATGTTACCATTACGAGTACGAAAAAGAGACAGAAGTATACTCAGTTACATTCTCATTGATTTACGAGCATGAGATAGAACAAAAAATGAGCTCAAAGTTTTTCCTAAAAATCTCTAAAAGGATCTATACATGCGACAAATGTATAAAAGAAAACCAAAAAGGGGTATCCTTGTTCAATATTTCACTCCTAGGTTTTTCATTTGTAAAAAAAAAACACTTGCAATGTCAGTAGAACTTCTAGGGTTTAGGTGGAATATATAAAATAATATAAAAATAAAAATGAAAAAGTAAAAAAAGTAATAAGAATGGGTCAAAACTTCATTTTAATATTTCATTGTTACTCCACCCAAACTTTGTTCAAAAACCCCCTATTTACCTCAAATTTCCACTGCGGATTGTGGGAGGCACAGTTGATCATTCAACGAATGGTCTCCGCTGATCAGGTAATTTTTATCTCTTTCAAATTTTCATGGATCATTTTTTTCTTTTCATTGGGTAGAAATGGATTTTTGAGTTGGTTTTTCAAGGGTACCCGCGCGTGGAGGTCATCGCAGGCACCTTATATCGTGCCCTGCGACGACCCAAGGTTGTTGCAAGCGGCCTTTAGGCTAGCCTGCAGAGACTCCGCACTGTATGGATGTCCTAGCTTGCGACGTGTGCAAATCAAAATGTGTTTTGAGATGTATTTTCCAATAAAAAAATTCCAGGGAGAAGATGAAGGTGCTAATCTCTCTTTTATGTTCCATTGTAGGTTTTCTACGGTAAGAATGTTGGAATGGCGAGAGTGAGAGCATGATGTGGAATATTACTTTGTGGGGAATGACCCGAGAATGGTAAATTCCCTCCGACAGTGTGGACTGTTAAAATTCTTCAAGATCCAAGGCATGAGGGCCCAGTTGAGGTTTCTCGAATACCTAGTTCACATGTGGGATGTGAACCAACAAGAATTCTGTGTGGGGGTTCATATTTTGATGATAGATATCTAGGATATCTACTTCTTGATCGAGCTATCTCGCTGTGGGGCCCGAGTTATGCTGACAGGTATCAGGGGAGGTGGCAAGCCTATGAGTCACTATATTAGTGAACATTGTGTACCCAATACCACGAAGCATAGCGGCAAGGTCGCTATCAAGGATATTTGTGACTTACCTCTACGGACTATCCTCTACACCATCATGCACATGGCAGGGAGTGAAACTCCCCATATGGCTCTTCATAGTTATTTCCAGTATGCGTTGGAATGTATGGAGCCTCGAGTTTTCAGCTGGTGCTATGGGGTCTCAGAAGAATGAAAAAACAATTGACCAAGTGCAGGAGTGGTGAGCTTAAACAATTTGGATATGGCTCGATTTTGGTGTCCTTCTTCTTAGAGAGGGTTCCATATTTATGCTTGCAGGTAGAGTGGGGTATACCTTCCCCACAAGATCCAAGAATGAAGAGGTGGGTCGACCTCATGGCACGGCACGTGACTGGTCCTATCGTCAAGTATAATGTTGTTTTCTTTGACTGGTTGAGGACCCAAATGCTTATGGTAGATGACTATGCCTATGTCGGTTTAGACTTCCGAGGTGATCCAAAATTGGTTCTTCCATAGGGTTCTCAATGGGGGGACATAGGTAAGAAAGACATTTTGTTTTTATAATGTTTTTGTGATTTTTAAATATAAAATGTTTTTATGTGTTATTTATCCAACGACTAATCAAATGCTCTTTCAATGATGCAGACGTGGGACCTTACCGAACTCCAGGTTCATCCCCCATCCAAAGGTGAGGGGAGAGAGTTGACGTAGCAGGAGTAGCAGATTCTGACTATGAGATTCTAGAGAAGAATATAGAGGGGCTCATGATGAACATCCCAAATGCCTCCATCGACAATATCTCAAGGCATTGTCAGCGCCATACAGTGGGCATATCTTCTTCCATCAGTCGACTGATCCGTAAATTAGCACGGGAAGTCACATGTTATAGAGAGAAAAATCCTTGATGCTATATGTAAATGTGTTGAACTTGAACAGATTAGATCTAGCTAAACAATGATACACACATTTGTAGAGAGAATAGAAGAAATAAGAAGGAGAGAAAGAATGAAATAATTCTCATTAACCGTTTTCCACACTCAAAGAGTGAATAATTTACAATAGATATAGGATACATGAGTAACTAATGAGCCATAGTGGTGTTATAGAGTGATTTGGACACACACCAGCAGTTACGAGAGTGAACTGCCACCTATTCTAGTCTCTTAGGCAGTTACGTGACCACCTAGTTGAGTTAACTAGTCAACTAGTCTTCAGTTAATTGACTGAATAGAGAGTAGTGAGGAGTTAACTCAGGAAATAAAGGGTAATGTGCCAGTATGGTGATGATCCCAAGGCAAGTGCACATTAATTGGCGATGATCCCAATGTTGCATGGTGACAAAACCAATGCAACATCTAAACTCAACTCAACTAGTCAAACTGAAGTGTCAATTGAAAGAGAATATTCTCCAGGTGGAATATTCTCTGCTAAAATATAGGAGACTCGATAATGACTAATTATGAATAATAAACAAAAAAAACCTTAGGAAAAAAAATCCTAGGTGTGTGTGAAGTAACTCCAACACCCCCCCTGAACATCACTATGGTGAAAATAAATATTGGG
>SNQJ01S0108391.1:0-29446 GCA_010110895.2 Picea sitchensis
TATTATGCAACCTCTTTTGAATGTGAAGAGGGGCTCTTTAGGGCACAATTAGGTCTTTGACCAGCCCCCCCACGCGGATTGAGCTCGGATTTGGTGTCAAATCGACTTGGGAGCCGATCCATTAGTGGTTGGGAGGCCGACCAACTTAATAAATGCGTCGTTTAGCAGGCACGCGGGTTTTTTTCCCAACAGTCGCGCATCGTACGCTGAAGCGTGCATTGTACGTTTCTATTACGCGCATATGCGCGCGCACCAGAGTTTTGTAAAGCGCCCTTAAAATTTTTGGTCATTTTGTATAGTTTTTGACCCCTTTTGCAATGCCGTGGAATTAATCTTGTGCCATGAATGACTCCAGTTCTGTTTTGACGATGCGGAGTTCTTGTCGCCCTGTGCGGACGAAATTTCAATGATAACAATAGTGTTCAGACTTCTTCAGGAGTGTTGTTGTATCATGCTCAAGCATTTTTTATAGTTAGAACAAAATTAAAGGGGGAAAGATATGTGTTATGTAATTTTTCTTAAGATAAAATTGAAGAAATTAAAAACGGAAGATTGTACACCAGTCAGCACACCTATGGTCACAGGTTGTAAATTGAGAAAAATGATAAATCTACGTATGCAAATCAAACATTGTGTAGGTAAATGATTGGAATCCTACTATATGTGACAATATCAAGGCCAAACATTATGCAAGCAGTAGGATTGGTTTCATGATTTCAAGATGCACCAAAAGAAACTTATGTACAAGCAATAAAAAGGATTCAAATATCTAAAGGGAACCTTGGACTTTGGCTTTTGGTACTCAAGAGGTAAATATTCTACTCTAACATCGTATGCATGTGTAGATTGGATAGGCAATGTTGATGACCAAAAATTACAAGTGGAGGACATTATATTATGGGCAACATGCATACAATTTTCATTTAATATTCTAGACGTTCCTTCTTCATACCTTGAAGGATTTTTGATAGGTTCTTCTTACTTCCTTTTCCACACATTTGTGTATTCTTCTCTATGCTTGGTAAGAACATCTTCTTCCATGTTTTTCTTAGGATATTTTATTATGTTGCATCTATAGTCACATGTTATGTGCCCATAGTTATTTAACTTATAACATTCAATATTGTAATCAATTAGGGGAGTAAATGAATTGTAATTTTTATCAACAAACCCATGAGAACTTTTGGTTTTGTTGTTCACATAATAATTCTTTGTGATCTTATAAGAACCTCTATTTCTATATTCACATGATCACTTTGTTGAATAAATTATTGATGTTAAAGGTAAGTAAGTATTCATATATAAATATTCAAAGGAAATGTGACTTTAATTAATACAAAAGTAGAAGTGGATTAGAAATGTAGTTATGTGAAAGTGGATTAGAAATGAAGTTATGTAAAAGTGGAGTAAAACATGAAAGTGTATTAGAAATGAAGTTACATAAAAGTGGGGTAAATATGAAATTGGATAAGAATAGGTAAAAATGAAAGTGGAGTAAAAGTGCACATGGTTTTAAAAACCATGGTAGTATTTTACCCATGATATGTTGAAAAATAAATAAAAATAAAAAATAAAAAAGGGGGGAAATAATTATTTATTAAGTAAAAGTCGTGTATTTTCAAATGAACATGAATTTTCATATAGAACTAATGGTAAAGTATAAAAGGAGAAGAGAATTGTGAGAAATAAAGTGTGTGTGGGTGAAAATGTAATATTCTTATGTATATCATTTGAAGAGTGACGATTGAATATCATTCAAAGAGCAATGATTAAATATTAGTGATAATTAGATATGGCATTCTAGTAAATAGATTTTGCATTCTAGCAAACAAAACTTGCAAAGGAATGTCTAAGGTAGAAGTAGAAGAAGAAGAAGAAGCAAGAAGATATTATGAAGGAAGAGCTAAAGAAGAAGTAGTGAGAGTTGAGCATATCAAGAGAGAGAAGAAGGAGCGAGTGTGAAGCAGATCTGGCGAGAGTGAATGTCAAGATGATCTAGAGAAATTAGAAGTAGCAAGTGTAGAGTTGATCTGGTAAAAGCAGAAGTAGCGAGTGAAGATTTGATCTAGAGAAAGAAGAAGTAGCAAGTACAAAGTAGATATGGTGAAAGTAGAAGTAGTGAGTGAAAAGTTGATCTGGAAAAAGTAGAAGTAGTGAGTGTTGAGCAGATCTGGTGAAAGAAAAAGTAACGAGCACAGAGAAGATTTGGCGAAGACAAAAGAAACAAGAAGACCAGCAAAGGAAATTCATATGAATAACTTGTAAACTTGAAAGTAGGTTGATGCCTACAAAACAGACAGTTGTGGGGATTGGTGTCTCCAATAGGTCGGTTCCTACAAATAGCATAGGGGATTGGTGTCTCCTGTAGGTCGGTGCCTACAAACAACAAAGAGGATCAATGTCTCTTGTAGGTCAGTGCATTCAAATAGTAAAAGGGATCGGTGTCTCCGATAGGTTGGTGCCTACAAATATTTGTAATAGTAGGTTGGTGCCTACAAATTTATGAAAAGAAGTTTTTGTGGTTTTCTCCCGAAAGGGTTTCCATGTTAAATATTATGTCTTTTGGTTGTTACATTTATGTGATTACTTCACTATGGTTTATGAATGTTAAAAAGAAAAATATAGCCTTATATTGATTCAAACCCCCCTCAATATAAGTGTGTTCTCAACACACTTATTGCATAAGTTCTACAATCTAGTGCTTTATGACCAAAATTATAGCAAGAAAACCAATAGCCAAAAAAGAGATTTTGGTATTGGGTTGTGAAAGGATTTCTTGGTGGAACAACTCTTATGAATTCATTCTTGTTGTTCTTGTGAGAAGAAATAGGTTTATGTTGGTAATCATTTCCTTTCCTTGTGCTTCTTTCATTGTTGATGGATCCTTTGAGAATATTAGCATAGATTTTAGGATTTTCTTCATTTTAATTTTTTGATGGGTTTATGACTTTAGTGCTTGCATCTCCCTCGAGAGTCTGTTATTTTTTGTTATAGCCAAGACCTATATTGATGAATGGTGACCTTTGCTATCTGAGAATATTATCTAAGATTTCAATACTCTTTCCAAACTTCAAGCTTCTACTCAACTGACTAGTTTTTTTCTCTAGTTCATTTCTTAAGGAAACTATTTCAGCCTCTAGCTTCTCGCAATTTTCTTCCTTTTATTTCAATTGGCTTCTCACCACTTATTCTATTATTTTTTCCTCTTCTAGTTGATCTTTAGGATGATAAATATTTTTTTTGTTTCATCAAAATATTGATCCTTATTTTCATATTTCTGCGATTGCTCTTTCTATTTTTTATTCCTTCCCGTGAGTTTGTCTATTTATCTTAAGGCACTAATGGGTTATGCTTCAAGATTCACTTCCCCATCAACGTATTATTTTTCTTAATATGATTTTTCTTTTTGATTGTCTTCATTTATGTATTACTAGACTTTGTATCCATGGCCATGAAGAGGAATTCTTGTTGACTAGCCATGTGATCTCCTGAGATTTTCCTTCCAGTGATTAGACTGTTTCCAAAGGAACCTGCTCTGATACCAATTGTTGAACTTATGCTTATACTAAGAGGGGGGGTGAATCAATATAAGATATTTTTTACTTTAAATGATATATGCATGTAATCTCAAATCCTAAATGGTAAATGCATGTAAGCTCAAATCCCAGTACGCAGAGTTTAATTTGGAAACCCTTGTGGGAGAAAACCAAAAAAAAATATCTTTATAAATTATTGTAGGCACCAACCTACTAGAGACACCAATATCTTCAATTGAGCACCAAATCATCAAGATATTGTGTAGACACCAACCTACTAGAGACATCAGTCTCCTCGGTTGATTACCAACTCAATAAGACCTATATAGACAACAATCTAAGATCTTCATACATAGAGTACTTTTGAATTCACTTGCATGTTTCATACTTCATGCATTTCACAACATCAGCATACCCTTAACTTTCATGCTCGAACATATATCCTTGCTTCATACCCTAGACATAGCTTCAAACCCTATTTTGATTTAGCCTTCATGCCCTAGCGAATCTCATATATCCTTCATTCCTATGGAGTTAGAGGGAGTGCCATATACCATTGGAAAGGTGTCGGAATAATATTTTAGACCATATATCCTATGCTCCCATTTGAGCTAGGTATTCAGAGTAAAAATTCCTTCAAAGATAGAGTATCCAAACTGAGCATCAAAAATCCAAAAACAATATTTCCAACAATCTCCATCTTGCAATTTTTATCCTTGACATCTATCGTCTCTGTGTGTTTTTGACATCAATGAAAAAAATACTTCCAACACTCAATTACAACTTAGAATCTAGCATATGGTTTCTCTTCTTCTCTTACAAATAAGAAAATAGTTTCTGAAACATTTTGGTTTTTGCCAATCTACGTGAAATCTTTTGTAGGGATTTTGAATAATTTTTGGAGACCTTATTCACCTTGCAACCCACTTCATAATTTGAGAAAGCAAGGTTAGGTTTGTTCATTAAAAAGATCTAAGTTGTAATTGTTTTCCAAGGACTATATTAATAAGTAGCTTACATATTCATAGATGTGCTAATTAATTTAAGCTCTTTGGTTAGGAGGAAATAAGAAGTTGAAGATTAGTTGACATCTTCTATATAAGCATTAAATCTATTTGTTGAAGTCATAATTTTTATGTTATTATGATTTATGTAAGATTACGAATAATAACTTGATGTTAATGTTCCAATGCTTCTCTTCTTCGCTTGAAATTAGTTAATAAAATAGTTTTAAAGGCATTCTAGTTTTTGTCAATCTGCTTGAAATCTTTTGTGGTGATTTTAAAGGATTTTTAGAAACCTTGTAGACTTCACAATCCGTGAACCTACTACATAATTTGAGAAATCATAGTAATATTTTTTCATTAACAAGCTTAATTTAATTTGATCTCGAAATCTTATAAACTCTAATTGAAATTTTGAAATCTGCACATAAATCTTATGCGTTTGTTGAAACCCTACCTTAGCCTATGCTAAAACAAATAAATCTGCTAAAACTAACGCCGAGACTTCCTCCCTTGCAACTACAGTTGTTATATGGGAATTTATTATATAGACTCGTAACATCTATATCCATGGAACTACATTTTGTATGATCTTCTTGAAATAATTACTAAATCCCTTGCAAGCACATTCATGAAAGTCCTTGTAAGCACAAAAATCAAAGAAACGATGGTTCCATATAGGAGTTGTATTGTTATGATATTATGGATGCTTTATTTTTATTTTACTTTATTATAAATAATTGTTATCCCACCAAGTTTATTTACTACTTAGAATATTTACAAGTTTTAGTTGTGTACATTTTAAATCAACATTAATCATACTTAATACACCCAGTGTATGGATTATAATTAATTACATTCTTTAAGTTTGAAGTCTAAGTCAAATTTAAGGTTTATTATCACATGGGTTGCATGACTTCCCCATTATTAGTCTTGTGGTTTATCTACATGATGCATGTAGCAGCATGATTTGAGCAATTTCATGGCCCATTAACACTTTGGGTTTTCTTAGGAGCTCAACGTGTGAGTACATACTCAAACTAAATGTCCCTTTTTCATCAATAGAACGATACTTGTCCATCCCTTTGGTCAAATTATTCACATGGGATCCCATAAATTAATCTTTTTCCTTCACATGGAAATTGGTTCACTTTCTAACTTTGCTTTAGCTAATAAATACAAGTCTCCTCCATGCATTCTAAATAGATTCTTGGTGATAAGTTTATAATTGTGAAATTTAACCATACATTGAGCAGTTGTCTACTTCCACCCATTTCTTGAGTTTTATTACACTCATGCTACCCATTTTCTCCCTTCATAATGCCATTGCATAAGGAGAAGTGATGTTGATTTGTTGTCACAATAGAAAGAGTCTATTGTAGGAATCAAAGAACATCCCTCTAATGGAGAGGATTGAATACTACATTTGCAAGACTCCCTTGGGTGATATTAGTTTAGTTGTACTACCATTAGATTGGGGATTAATACAAAGAACTTCTAGTCTTTCCCCACAAAGTTGTTGTATTCATTTAAATTCATGTTTTGGATGGATGTTTAGTTAGTATACATGCTTAGGGATAGATTTGATTGTGTTGTTGTATTTTTCACTCACATATTTGTTTTCTCTCATCTCTATGTGTATTGAAATAGGTTTTTGGCACACACGCAAAACCCCAATAACATAATGGCAACCATATTGATTGAGACNTATGGATTATAATTAATTACATTCTTTAAGTTTGAAGTCTAAGTCAAATTTAAGGTTTATTATCACATGGGTTGCATGACTTCCCCATTATTAGTCTTGTGGTTTATCTACATGATGCATGTAGCAGCATGATTTGAGCAATTTCATGGCCCATTAACACTTTGGGTTTTCTTAGGAGCTCAACGTGTGAGTACATACTCAAACTAAATGTCCCTTTTTCATCAATAGAACGATACTTGTCCATCCCTTTGGTCAAATTATTCACATGGGATCCCATAAATTAATCTTTTTCCTTCACATGGAAATTGGTTCACTTTCTAACTTTGCTTTAGCTAATAAATACAAGTCTCCTCCATGCATTCTAAATAGATTCTTGGTGATAAGTTTATAATTGTGAAATTTAACCATACATTGAGCAGTTGTCTACTTCCACCCATTTCTTGAGTTTTATTACACTCATGCTACCCATTTTCTCCCTTCATAATGCCATTGCATAAGGAGAAGTGATGTTGATTTGTTGTCACAATAGAAAGAGTCTATTGTAGGAATCAAAGAACATCCCTCTAATGGAGAGGATTGAATACTACATTTGCAAGACTCCCTTGGGTGATATTAGTTTAGTTGTACTACCATTAGATTGGGGATTAATACAAAGAACTTCTAGTCTTTCCCCACAAAGTTGTTGTATTCATTTAAATTCATGTTTTGGATGGATGTTTAGTTAGTATACATGCTTAGGGATAGATTTGATTGTGTTGTTGTATTTTTCACTCACATATTTGTTTTCTCTCATCTCTATGTGTATTGAAATAGGTTTTTGGCACACACGCAAAACCCCAATAACATAATGGCAACCATATTGATTGAGACGGTATCTCTTTCCTTGGCTATTTTATTGGGGATTAAGACAATATCTCTTCCCTTGGATATTTTATTGGGGATTGAGACAATATCTCTTTCCTTGGCTATTTTAGGACTCTCTTTCTATTTTACAATCGTTAAGAGATTAATTTAAAATTTCATTAATCCCTAGCTTACAACAATGAGGCCTCATTTAAGTTTAATTTGCAATTTTTTCATGTTTTAGCATTCCTAGGAAATCATGCATTCATTTTCCCCTTTCCCATGTGATTGTGCAACTTCCCCCCTAGAAGTTTCATACGATGTGAGGATTTTCCTCCAAAAAAGTATGCACTCCAAAAAGTGTTTTTTTTTACCCATAGTTATGCAAGTGTGAGTCTATTAGGCCTTATATCATGGGATCATGCCACTGTTCTAAAGCCTATAGAATCCTATTAAATCAAAATTTTAACAATATTTTACTTCCCCAATTCGTCGTAGTTTTTAGGATGTTAATTTAACATAAATCATTGATTTCTTTATGGATGTTGTTGTGCCAAAACATACTTTAAATTAAGGAAATTAAATTAATAAAAAACAAAATATTTGTTTTTAATACTTTTCATTTCCAATATGTATTTTTCATGCAATTTACTTTTCATCATTTTCCTTTTATTTTTTGAATATTAGTTGTTCACACCACTTGTACACACAATGAAGTACCAAAATACTTTCCCATGTCAAAGTATGATCTTCACCTTGCACACTTGGTGATCTAGGTGATTTATAAATGATGGGAAGAGTGAAATCATATCTCTTTAAGACAATAGATTTGGTTCATGCCACCCAATCAAGATTTTAAAATCAACCAACTTAATTTAATCAATTTAATCCTTCCATGAGGATGAAAAGAATTTATAGTCTAAGTTATGATCATCTATTCATGAATATAAACAACATTCCATAGTTGTTTTTCATTGAAACATAGATACTCTTGTAGAGAAATTAAAATCATGTCTACCATATGTATTTGCCAACCAACACAAGGAACAAAGTATCGTTTGAGTATCAATGCTTATACCGAAGCCAATATTTTGATGGAGCCTCATGTTGATCGAGAAAATGGTAATTCCACAACCAACATCTCAATCACCCTCATGTGGCCAAGTTGAGGGGAAGGTTAGAATGATACCCATGCATTTATAGCCCATGTAGGTGCTCTTTATCCCTTTCGTTTTCCTTACAAAAAGTAAGGCATGGGATTAGAGTAAGAAGAGGGTTTATTAATATAATTTAAAGTAGATCTTCGCTTCACATTATTCTATTTAAGTTTTTATTTTTGTCTTTTTATTTTAAAGTTAGGTAAGAAATAAATAAATTGCAGAAATTAATTAAATAACTAAAAGTGAAAGTGAAAACAAAACAGAAGCATGAGAGTTGTATTTGATATTCATATTTGATATTTTTTGTTTTGTATATATTAAAACATAAACATAAATAAAAACAATTAATTGAATCGGATATTATGATCCAAATCTCAAATATTATTTAATAAAATTGTCCGTTTAAATACATTCATGACATAACAATGGTGTGGAATTACTCAAAACATGTCTTCTTAATGTTTTCGATACCACACTAAGATAAGCCAGAATGTCAAAGAAAGTATGGGATAGAATTATGATTCCTAACTTCATAGAGATGAAAATTCATCCTCATTGGGCATATTGCTAAGCATTCACCAAATAATACTAGGAAAAGTATTACTCACAATCTAACAGAAAACAAAGCACGCCTTAAACTCAAGTGGGAGTTTTTGATCTAGTCAATTACTGATATGCTTGGAGAGTATTATTATAAGAAAAATATGTCCATTAGAACAGATCCCACCTATCCATTGGTGAAGCCAATTGCAGTCTCTTTGATAGCTCGGCACGAGGTAGAGACTACTTGCACCTCAAATGGTCCTATGTATGAGGCAGTGAAAAGGGGAAGAAGGATAGACGAGGAACTTGCATAAAATCCCTCTTAGGACCACCCAACCTGGGTATTGTCCTCCCTCAACTTCCTGAGTGACCGAAAAGGCCTGGGGGTGATCTTTTTATGGACAAGAGGGTGAAAATGAACTTGTTGAATTTTGAACCAGAAAACTAATAAAAGCAAAGATAAATTTGTTCGCTCCCCTATGACCTTGGGAAAATGTCGAAATTGATTCTCGAGGTAAACCAGGGTCACAGGGGCTTCACTCGAAAAACAATATCATATCACGTCCATTCATATTCGGGGTCAAAAAATCAATAAAAATCCAAGTCAATATATTGGAGAGTATGAAGGGGTGGAGGGGTTTTTTTAATAATATACTTAAATATGGTATTATGGGGTGGGGGTAAGGTATTTGGGTGGGCTTTGAGAGGTCCAAACAAGATAAAAAATAGATGGGAAAATCATGCCCAAGGTTGTCGATCCCCGTGACTATTTCTTGAGCCCCCATATTGTTTGAAATCCATTGGAAGCCCTAGCCAGAGCCCCATTCAGCTTCGATTTCGTCATTCTTTAGCAGGTTTTCTCTCTTCAACGAATTTCAGCAGCTTCTACATATCTGTGACACACCTGGCCCCTAAGTACTCCTTTAAGGGATGGGGCATCATATATTTTATTTCATGATCCATGTCAAATCTTAGTTTGGTTATCTCCATTGAATACTTCTCGCCACGATCTTTCTAACAGTCACCACCACACTAAAATTTGAGTTTTGGTTTGCAAGTTATTGCCTCCCAAAGTTACTGGGGCATTATTAGTTGGGGCCTTCGGCGTTCGGCACTGAACGCCTCTTTTCTTACTGCACGCTTACTCCCTGAAGTCCTGAAATCTCTCCACACGGCCTTAGCCATTCAGAAATCAACGTTCAATGTTTTACATTGAACATCCCTTTTTCGACATTCGGCGTTCGAAAATTGGCAATCAACATTCTACGTTTTCGGCATTCATAAATCGGTGATCGACGTTGAGCGTTTCGCCATTCGGCAATCAGTGATCGTTGTTTAACATCCCTATACTATATTACGCCCCAAATCTTCCAAAATCCTGAAGTCCTAGTCGCATCACCAACCATGTTGGCCAGGCGGGCACGAACTAGAGGCTGACACGCAGCAAGGTCTAGAGGCAACACATGTCCTCATTAGGGGGTGACACATGTCATGATCTAATAGGCATAAAAGGTCTGCAAAATGTCCATATCTTGGTGACACACGGCACGTTAACCCTAGGTACACGTCACCCTAGGTGACGTCAGCACACCACGTCACCTCGAGCTGAAAAACTTCCAAACCCTCTGATCTCATGGTTAAGATGCGTCCACGTAGTCCTCGGGATGTATGGCCTCTATCGCTTCGCTACTTCAGTGTTCGGGGATTTATGGTGTAATCCTCTCCTTACTCTCGGAGTAGGTCAAGCCTAATTGACCATGGGGTAGATCCAACGGTTACGAATTTTCCTGAAGCTCCTCTTGATCAATGGCTCTCATTAATTCGTGACTTAGAAACTTATCAACATGCCAAACCTCAAATTCCCCGGAGTGCCAAGTATCTGGACTAAAGGATCTGGAGCCATGCGTCCCCTGTATATCGACGGCTGGGATTTGCTCTGTTGGTTGCGACTTCGGGAGTCTTCACACTTTGAAGACTCTCGTCCAAACTCCTCTGGAGTGTCAAACCTTCGGACTATGAGATCTCCTACCACATGGACCAAACAGGTAATTTCCAGAGATGACATGTGGCAAGGCATAGAGGACATGTGGCCCCTTCAGGGGGTGACATGTGTCACGTGTTAATGGACCTATAGGGTCTGTAAAACACTCAAATCTTGGTGACACGTGGCACGTTGATCATGGGTCCACATCACCCTGGATGACATCACTGCACCATGTCACTTTGGACTTATATCCTTCTAACATCCCTCGGATCTCACGGTCGAGATCTGACCACGTAGATCCATAGATCTATGGCTCCCGTTACTTCAGGAATTTAGAATTTGGGAGTTTTTCTATGCAAACTCCTCGTGACTCCAGGAGTTGGTCAGCGTCGAGCTAATCCATAGTCTATAAATGATGGTCAGGTTCTATCCACGTAGACCCACGTATCTATGACTCTCGTGGATTTGGGACTTTGGTCTTCCTCCCTTCGGGAGTTCCTCTTCCCGTTAATGCAATGACTCAAAACTTTCGAAGTGCCAATCTCCGAACTGTGGGATATGGCGACGTGTATCCCTTCTGATGGATGGTACTGATTCACTTTAGACTTTGGGACTTCGGAGGACCTGTCTCCCTTACAACGAATACATAAAATTCGTCAAAATCAGAAAGGTTCAAGGATTCGGGGGGGTTAATACCCGTTCTCCTTCTCCAAATCCAACGGTCGTGACAAACCTTGGCTCCTCCCAAACGGATCTCATCCACCCGTCTTCCAAACGAAAGGATCCTCCATTTTATGACTTAAATCTCACTATACTTCCTGAGCTTCATCTGCTTTGAAGGACTTAGGCACGGACGCGTGGTTTGATCCCTTTCTCCTAAGTTGGAGACTTAGAAGAACCTCTCGCGCACCCCTTGTGCTCATTCACCAATCTCTAGAAATTAAGAGGTTATCAGTCTCTACCCGCCTTACAGAGACTCTATGCATACATGCACTACCTCTCTTGAGCTTAATAGACTCTTTTTTCCAGGAAACTCAAAACAACGGGAAGTGTCGATATGTATACGTAAAATTGTTCTCAAGGTCGACGAACTCACAGTTCATTTTCTTTAACTTGAGCCACTACATGGCCTGAGCCTTTACCTATACAAAGCATATAGTTCCTTACTTAATTAAATACACAATCAAGAAAAAGATAAGGGAACACAATCTAACCATCAAGCAAAACGCACATCCCTGAAACATTCACAGGATATCCAACTTTATTTTACAATTACAGCTCAAATCTAAGGGGTATGAGACTACTTATCTATTTCGTATTGTAGCCAATGAACTAACTGTGGGTGTGCGCCTTTCCACCCAACTGTAGGCTCAGAGGAATTCAATATTAGTGCTCTGTCCACCCCCATGCAAAGCCATGATATCACCAGGGAAATTTTTGCCATTACTAAGAGATTATTTCTTTGTCATAGCATCCCTACGAGGTTTATCAGATGCTTCCTTAGCATCAAACTCGCGGCCTCCCTCCTTTCTTCTACATATATGGGTCGTGCGTTCCCCTCTGTGTATGTGCTCTTTTATGATGTCTCTCCTACTCTCTAAAGAGCCTCCCTCACTCTTCTCTTCTATCTACGCATGAATCCCCCCTCTCCTTCCCTTCCCAGAATGGTTCTTTACCTATCTGGTTCCTTTTTTCAGAAGGAAACTCGGGTCAGCCTGGGTCTGCAGGACTCTGTGGTACTTCGAGCTGATAGCCTCCTGTCTCCTCAGCCATACCATGCTTCCATTCATGGGGGTGGTTGATTATTCAACCACCAGTCCTTCCTTCATTAACTGATTCCTCTCCTTGGGATCCAAATGAATCTTATTATCTTAGAAAAGGGAATTTGGGTCATTTGAACTAATGAACCCTCTCCACAGTTTCCTCACTCTTTCCTCTAGTGATATCATGGCCAGCACTTCAAGTCTTCACCCCCACAGTCAGTCATTGGAAATCTAAACAATAATACATTTACATCGTTCACATGCCTTAGCATTGTAATCATAATTACGATTAATTACAAGCTAGGGGAAACAGGGGTGTTACAATCCCCTCCCCCTTAAAAGGAACATCATCCTCGGTGTTCTTTCTCAATAACACTTGTCATGCCTTTGTCATTCAGTTGCTTCAGAAATCTTGATCCTCTTTTTGGGTCAATTCCTTTCAGACTCTTGGCCTTCGTCACCTGCCTTCAATAATCTTGGACAACAAGCATATTAATCACAGTTTCATGCAAAAATATTTTACTGTTGTTCAAAATTCAAGAGGAAAATTCCATAATGTAGCACACTACTTATTTGTTTAGTTCATGGATTTGCATCCACATGGATATCTTGTTATTCTGTCTCATTGTTTCCTGGACATACCCATTGTGTGCATGATCTCAATCGATATTTTATAAGAATGATCAAATTATCCTCTTCCTTGCGGTCACTCACCCTCCAGGCCCACGCTCAAGAATCCCCTTCCATGCTATACAGTTCCTTGGGTGATTCTTCTTTCCTTACTAAGGATTTCTCACACAAGAAGAATTTCAGAGACTTCATTGAGCCTTACAGTCGAGGCGTCCCTCAAACTTACTCTGTCGAGGCATCCCTCCAACTTTTGTTGCCACAACACAACATATTCTAGGTCATCATGGATTACCATAGGGTTCTCATGTCCCAATCAGTATCCTTTTTCATGCTTTCTAGCTTGACATCCTTCGCCTGTCCTCCTGAGACAGATATTTTTCGTCTCACCTGTGTCACAAGTAGAAAGAAATTATAAGATATTATCATCAATTTCAAATTCATAATTTTCTTGCAAATTTGTCACCCACGGATTTCCAAATTGCACATTTTGTTTTTCATATATGTTCCACACATGAATCAGATTCACAAGTATGGGATTTTTATTCCCATAGAAGTCTATCTCAGCAGGCAATTTGGTCTTCCTTATGGCTTACAACACTGCCATATCTAAGACCCTTTTCCTCCTGCAATTTCATCATTCCTCAGCCAAACAAATTGTTAGTTTTTATGCACACTATATTTTCATTGCACACTTGTAGTGGCTCACAAACAATTTCAGAATTGTGCATACTAACAATCAAATTCATTTGCTCAAGAAGGAAATAATGTTCATCGCAGTTTGGCTCAGCAGGAAATTGGTCTTCCTTACGGTCTTATAACATTGCCATATCCAAGACCCTTTTCTTCCTGCAACTTCAACATTCCTCAGCCAAACAAATTGGAAGTTTCCATGCACTTTATATTTTCAAAACTATGCATACTAACAGTCCAAGTTATTTTCATCTACTCAAGGATACAAAGCACAAGGAAATATCATTATTTATGTATGCATCCTTTCAACATACTCAATTTTCCAAATGCAATTCAAATATCAAATGTTTTTAATCAATGTGCCAATATTCATGGCCACATTCACACACAATGCACCCTTGCATTGATTTCGAGTTTGCCACACTTTATGACAAGCACCTTGCCATGGTGTGTTGGATCTTAACCTACCTCTTCACCATAAAGCTTATTCATTCTTGTTCATTATTTCAGCAAGACTATACTTCCTACTACAGACTGATCATGATCCCAAATCAGTACACCTGAAACTAAAATGTGATCTTGAATGCACCCAAGCATTCTTCCTTCATTAGTAATCAGGGTGCCAACACTCATGGCCACCCAAATTTTATTTTCTTTAACACCTATACAATGAAATTAAAATATTGGAAGGTCCTCCTTCCTCAATGGAAAATCCATTGTCTTCCCTTTATGCAAACATGCATCTCCTCGAAGCAACTCCATGCAATGTGCTAACTATGAGTACCTTTATTCCCAATATCCATAGATTGGTCATTGTAACCATGGCACTCTTTACCCATTCATTGTATTGCAAGGATTATAACTCATCCTTGACTGGCATAGACTTCCTCTCTCTATTGCTCGGATTCTTCTTTCTTGAATCTTACCCCGCTTGGGTAGAAATAGCATACAACAACCATTCACAAACTATGTGCATATCATTAAGATAATGAAGTATTTTCAGAAGGGATTCTTACCAAATCCCTTCATACCTCATGCCACATAGGTATGAACATTCTTATACCTGCTCTGTATGTTAGCACCCTCTCTGATATTACCTCATCAATGGTGTTGTGTGGGGATTTTTAAAGTCCCTTCAACAATATTTTAACAACAACCTTCTCATAGTTATCCTTTGCTTGAGGTTGTCCATCATTGGAAAATGTCTTTCTCAACAACTCCAATTCCATTCCACACATGATATACATCATAAATATGTCAGTCATTATGTAAAATAAAAACACAAGTATCATAGCTTTCTAGTCAATAAAATAGTTTCACATATGATCTTTCCAATTTTCTCTTATCCCAAAGAAACACATCAGACAATAAGAAAGGAGTTAAGGGATTCTTCCCTTTTCCAAATTATTCTACACCACTTTGGATTTTCATCCCAGTTGAGTTATTTCTAGGGACTCACTGCCTTTGGTTAACATGGATTTAACCAAGCCTGTTCATTTAAACACACTCATTTATACATTCTCCCTTTTCCAGTTGTAATTGTTCTCACAACTGCTCATCTAAGACCTACAACTCTATAAGAAATCCAGAGTCCTTAGGGTGGGAAAAGTGTTCCTCCTTTTTCCTTTTCCTTGCTTTTTCAATTACTCCTTGTTGGGATATTGATACTCTTTTCCTTGAGCAGCCTTGGTTAGGCCTCACCCTAACCTTTTTGGATGCATCAACATGCTTTACTAGCAACTTTTGTTCACAATGAAATATGAACATGTGCATTATGCACATCTCCATTCAGTTATTAGAATGGTCAACATTCATTTGTTAGTCTTCCACTCATACATTTTGTTGAAAAATGAAAAAATCCGGAGGCTTCTATATATATATATATATATATATATATATATATATATATATATATATATATATATATATATATATATATGATTGCATCCCACTACCCAATTCTCAAAAGTCATTAAGGTTTTGACTTTGTTCTCCTGAGTCCTTACATGGATTCCTTCATGAGGAACTCCTTGATACCTTCCTTGTACATATCCTTCACTATCCATGATGGCCTCAACCTAGAGTTAGTTCATTTGTTTCATCAAATATTCCATAGGAATATATAAACGTAATCTAATTATTCATCACACCTATTCTTTTTTTAACTTACATTACGCGGTGCGCCAACCACATCCACACCTATTCCTTGTTTTCTTAACTTACATACATGATGCACTTAACCACATCCACAATCATAAATCATTTAACTTATGATGTTTCACAATTGTCCTCATGCAGCCCTCAAAGGCTTAATAATGTTTCTTTTTGCCATGACCAGCAGGCATCCTTTCTCATTTACTCTTTCATATGTTTATACTAGCCTTTCCTAAGGGAATGAAACAAATTCCCCCCTCAAACTCATTCAAAACAAAACTTTCATGACTCCTCATAATAGAGTCATTAAGCCATCCATATTAGTGAAATGTGGACAAATTATAATTCTTGTCTTACATTTCCACTCATTTAGAAGCTGATCATGTTATTTAGTATACATATTCACCTTACATTATATGTGCATCACTTGCACCTTTAATATCATTCATACCTAATTGGTATTAATATCAGTTTCCATATCAAGCAACCTCATAATGCATTAAATTCATGCACTCAACCATATACAAACATAAACATTCATCGTTCAATATCATTGTTTGTACCCTTTCCATGTCCTTCATGGGCATATCAAACTTCTAGATCCTTCTCCCAAGGATATTACTGCCATTCTCATGAAAATTTCCATAGAGATGCTCAACATTGAGTTTTCCTCTCGGTTGGCTGTCAATCTTCACATAGCATCCACACAGCGGTTTAAGGGCGTGAGTCATACCTATGTTTCCCTTTCTATGCGATAAAAACTAGCAAGTAAACACTCTTGCCTCAACTTCCGTGAAAACATTTCACACTCATAAATACGGAATAGGAAATTATATATCCCTTACAGGTAACAAAACTACCAATCTAGCTTCCAACTGGTATTGATCAGCAGACCCTATGATTGAGGAAATCCTTTTCTAAATTCCCTTCACTAAGGTCCAACTATATCCATATGGCTGCCATCCACCTTTGGATGTCAATCTGACCAGTGGGCTTCTAGAAGTTCTCCAACACTTCCTTTACCATATTTAGGATCAACATTTAATCAGCCATTTTACCTTATTTATATTAAATTTTAATGTCTATTAACATTTCACTACTACATTGGGCAGAAATTACGGCGGTCTAAAATTTCGTTGTAATTGTTTTTCTTTTTTGGACTAAGTTACTTCTTCTTTTTTGAGGGGTCAATTGTTTGGTCCTCTGGAGACCAACATTCCACGTTGGTTGTTATAGCGACTAAAAGTTATTTGGTAAAGCCAACCGAGTTATTATTATAGTGACTAACTGAGTGGATTATAACGATAACTATGGCGATGTGAAATCAAATGATTCATATCGACAATCGATCCTATATATGTATCTCCGATTCTTGGCGGAAGAATTTTTCTATAGTTGCGACAATCATTTTTTATAGTTGTGAAAATCATTCGGTTGTTTTGATGCAATGGTGTTCTGGTTTTATGAAATCTTGATTTCAATTTTCTTCCAAGAAGAAACGTTAGGTAGTTAGACTCTACATATTTGAGATTTTTGAGTCGTGCCAAAAAATCTGTGTGATTTAATAATTTGGTGATATTGAACTATTTTATGGTTTATTTTCACTCCTTAAATCGAATTTTATGGTTTATTTTAACTCAAAAAGATTTTATGGTTTATCCACTTTTGATAAAGTAAAAAGATTATTGATTCGACTACAATCACTCTAATTAAGTTCAATCACTCTAATTTGTTCTTATATTTCATGGAACTTCTTGAATATCTAAATATCCTTGCCTTAGTAAATTTAAATTTAGGGTTTCCTCATAGAGTTGGAAAAGAAACAACTATAAGTGAAGAGCAGTGGCTTTTTGTTGATATTGGGCATTAGTTCTCTTGTGTATCCCTAAAGTTACCCTAATTTTTATTAGGGACTAATATTATATAGTGTTATTTGGGTGATAATAGATCTACCTCTTATTAATGAATGTGTGATTTAGGGATGAATCAAAGTATAGAACTTTAAACGAATTTGTAAGATGTATAGTGTATTGTTTATCATTACCATGCCAAGTAATTGCTTGTCATCTTTGATTGGTTGTCTTCAAATCCATTTTCTTCATCATCATTTTTATGAGAAATTAAAAGTTGCCTTTATGCTTATTATGTCATGATTTATTTTTCTCCCCAAACTCTTTCTTGCACTTCTATCAATTTTGACAACATAATAGTAGGTGGACCATAACAAAGAGATTATTAGAAGATTCATTTATGTGTGGATGTTTATGTGTAGGTCAATATGTTGTTTTAGAACCAAGTGTCATTAGATTAAAATAAGCCCAATGTTGTCGTTGGATATGAAATCACATTGGTTCCTTTGTTCATATTTTCTGGCTAATTTTGGTTTCATTCTTTGTCCCTTATTTTTAGAACATCTTTGTCTAAATTTCATTACAAATATCTAAATATATACCAAGTTATTTGAATAGATTTATGTGTATTTATGTGTTTCATTATTTGTTGTAACTAAATTAATTACAATGTCAACTCAGCGAAAAGAGCTTGTTATCATTAAGTGTGAAATTGTGATTCATTGTTATGGGAAATGTTATTGCCCTTGATGTGAATGCAAGGGTTTTAATGGAAGAAGACTGTACAAAAATAGTTGAAAAAATTGTGGGAGGAATGGAGCGTTGAAGGGCAATGAATATAGACCACATGGTAAGTAATTAGTTATTATATAGATCTTTGGGTATTATACATTAGTGTTTTTTAATTTGTCTTTCAAAATAATATTTGTGATGTACTCTAAGCGTGTTTTATTGCTTCTATTGTTTTTATTAAGAAAAATGTCCTAAGAATGTGATGTGGCCTAGAAGGAGGCGTTTTCATAGAGATATCTTGAGAAAGACAATTTGAACTTAATGGGTGTGGATAATGATGATCGTTATTCCTATGGAAAATGATGATATTAATATTACAGTTAATGATGATGGGACAAATGGATTGATCCAGACATTTATAATGCTCCAATGGATGATGATGTCAACGGAGGACAACTTGCGAGGATGATAATGATGAAACAAATGATGAATAACATTGATGAATATATTTTGATAAACCTATCCTTGAAAATGCCACTGAATCCATATATGAAGACACAAAAAAGTGTTCTCTTTATTTATGTGTTGTTGGTCCAGCAGAAGGTATCCAAATGGTTTGTTAAAACACATGTATGACACGAGATCTAAGGTAAGCAACATAATTTTAGAGTTTTGTTGCAATTTTCAGCTTTTATTTTATTTTATTTTCGGTGTCAATTGTTTCAAATTAAGGATGCAATATTTACAATCATTAATATAATTTTCATTATTGATTTTTTTTTTTGTATATTGTTGTAGGTTGATAGGTGAATATTTATTACCATCACCAAATAAGTTACCTCACACATACCAAGAATTATCTGCCATTCTAAAAAGAAATTGGAATGGTCTCGGGTTGTTGATGCATGCTAGCAGTCACATAATATATTATGGACGTATGCATCGGGAATCAATTTGCCATAATGTGAAATCAATAGGTATCAAATGATCGATTAACAAAAAGGTAACTCTAAGGTTCTTAGTTATATTCCTTAATTTCACGCCCTCGACTTCTTTAGATGTCGAGACACTTACAGTTTATAGATTACATGCAGGAATGAAGTGAAGATGATGTTCTTCGAATACCTACAGATGGTTCTTTTATATAAAAATATAGAAGAAAGATGACCAATTTTAAAAGAAAAAACCTACGTGTGTTAAGTTCATTGGGAGTTGATGGTGTAAATCCATTTGGTGAGCTTAGGTCTATCTACTCGGTGTGGCTTTGTTTTTAATTATAAAATAACCTTCTCCATGGATGTCCAATAAAGAAAGAGCACCTGATATTTGGCAATTGTTCCAATTATATTTTTATAACAATATAGTTTTTCAATGTTTAACATTTCATTTGTCTTCATTCGTACTTTAATTTCATATATAATAATACAAGGTGTAGTAATTGTGTGTATTTTTAACCATTTAGGTAAGTACCTAGTGAAATATATGAATGTATATTGAGCCTCTTGTCGATGAGTTGTTAAAAGTTATGGGATGACATCACTATGTCAGAAGACATCCTCTCTAGACTAATAGGTCAAAGAGTTTCGAATTCCATGGGATTTTATGGACAATTCGATCACCAGGACTAACACTTTTTGTGGTATGTAACACACTATTGCACTTAAATAAGTTAGATGTTGATATTATAATGTTTGTTTTTAAATAATTGCTTGTTATATAACTAATGTTGCCATTGATGTATATCTTCTAGGTCTTCAAACAAAAGGTAATTTTGCATGTCCGGTTTGTGGTCATAGGATGAAATCTTGTCGTTCAATAAGTTTAGGAAAGGAGGGTGTGATGAATAGGCACTTTCTCCCTAAGAACCATAGTATCGAAATACCGATAAACATATTTTCAATGGTAAAGAGGAGGTGGGATAAAACCATGAAGAAGATGACACCACACCTATGGAAGTTGGAATATAGCAGATCAAATCGTCCGATGTAAGTCAATCTTCATCATTGTATACATATATTACATTTTCCAAATTGTGTTGAATTCTCATGTCTGTTGTGTATAATTTAACAATTGTTGTGTTAATTTCGTTTATGTAACATATAGTTGGTCGTCAAGGCATTGATTTGCTTCCATGATGAATGAAAAGTTTCCCCAAACAAGATTAGGTAAGTTGACCTACTATGAGAAACTAGAAAAAACTCATTTGTTCAACACAATGCATATAGGAAGAGCGTAGCAATCGTGGAGAATCTTAGATGGGCGTGACAAAAAATTAAAATTTGTAGTGACATTCGAAGCCAAATGTGCAATGTGCTAAAATATTGATTTAAATAGGACTATTGGAGTCGATCGAAATAGCCTCCATGGTTATTTAAAGAAGATGAAAGCAATGTTGTAAGAGCTCATAGAAAAATTAGATTTTCCAGGTTTTCTTCAAACATCAAGAATATATTAACAAAGAAAGGTGGGAATTTGGTAGGGTTAAAGAAGCTCATTCTTGGCATACCTTCATCAATTGTTTCTTCGATATATTTGTTATGTATTGGTAAGAGTCGATGTAATATTTTTTAAATTTGTAAATATATTGTTAATATGAAATCAGAAATTTATTAATGTGCCATTGTTTTTGTTCTGATTATGGTGGCTACCTCTATCTTTCACAGGCATCTTTGATAATAACATAAAACAAGTTATATGTGACCTTGGAAAATACATGGGAATTGAAAATAACATTGAGATGGGTACATGGCCAATTTATGTAATAAAAATGTTGTAGAAGTTGTTGACATGTGTTTTGCTTGTAATGTCATGTCTACAATATTGTCTTTGTTGAAACATATTTGGTTCTCATAACATTTTTAGGTGGTTGTCTAAGTAAATCCATAAGGAAGATATAAAATATTGGAGAGAAAATCCTCGTTTAATTATGTACAATGCAAATATCTACCTCGGCATTTTCCAATGGCAAAGAACACTAGTCATACCGGTGAGGAGTTTGAAATGTGTGGACTTGTACACAAGGTCAATGGATGGTGGAGAGACACTTGAAAACATTGAAGGAATTAGTTAGACAAAGAGCATGTCCCAAGGGTTCTATGGTGGGGGTGCCATGGTATATCAACGTTAGTGTATATTAAAGTGATTATCTTCTTGATTTAGGAGGAAAATTAATATGCATTGCATTTAGGGTGTCAATAACGTCAAAATATCTGAAGTGGTGGTCTTGGTCGGGAATGGTAAATTGAGGAAAGTGAAAAGTATTATATTATTTGATTTTTATCAATATTGTGTTCTTAAATTTATATTATACCTCCATCAATTATTATTTATTCATTGTTCTTACTAATTTATATTTTTTTATTGCAACCAGTCAAGTGTGGGATGCACTACATTTATACATGCTAACAATCTTGATTGGATGAAGCTATGGATTGAACAATGTGAACAACATGATGGTAGGTTATCATGGGAAGGGGTGGCTACATTAATTAAAAGATCTCATCGTAATGAAGATCATAATCTTATGCAAAGGGAGATTGAATTAGCATATGGTTTAAAATAAGCAATTAAGCACATAAAATTAATCTCTATATTTTGTTTATTATACAAAAATGTTAATGTATTATTTTTTAATATTTATTAAGTTTAAATATGTTTAGTAATTATTAATTTATTTTGTACTTATGGGAATATTTGCAATTGGCTTTTCTATAAAGCTATGGTATAATAATTGAAAATTCCCGTCAAAGGTGGATGACCACGAAGAAAACCATTGATTAGGGGACAAGCTGCGATGTTTCAAGTCCACTAATGTTTCTTCTAGAAGTGACAAACATACATGACTATGAGAAAGAAGATATTATGGATATTTGGATGATATAATCGAGTGTGACTTCAAATCCTTCAAGATAATTATGTTTGAGGGCAAATGGTATGCGTTCTGAATAAATAGATGATCACGAAAAGAAGTGTTATTGACATGACAATGGTTTTACCATGGTTAATACAAGAACATTTGAGCAAGGTCTATAAAGTTATGTTCTTTAACCAATGTGGCTTAATTGTTATTCTATTGTGATTTTCGATAAACGGGTTGGTCATTTGTTGTTAGAATATGATCACAAGAGGAAGGCACATAAAATTATAATGTACAGAAGAGAATGATATTCCAAGAACTAGAAGTTGATGAGAGAACATGAGGTAAGGCAGTGTATGGGTCGGATGGCTGAAGTCGAAGAAGTTGATTGAACATATGATGTAGATGATAATATTTATAGATGGCTATATTCGATGATGATATTATGGAAAATTATAGTAGGTATTGATGATGATGTTGATATTGCCAATCCCATTTGACGATGATTCTGAAATACCAATGATGTCTGAGAATATGATGAGTTGGATGAAGAAGAATATCAATGATATTCTACATGTGGTGAGTCATTTGTAATATAGATCTCTTATGTTTCTTTTCTTTCATGTAATCTTAGTGTCATTTTAGTATAGTTTTTTAATATAGATAGATTGGGTATTGAGGAAATGACAATGTTCATGATGAATATGATATTGACAATGTTGAGTTTGATGAAAAAGAAGATGATGATATATAGAGGTATATGTTTTATATGATGATCTTTATATATGTTTTATTTATTAATATAGTATTTTGTTCTTTAGTATTTCATATTGGGTATGGGGAAATTTAGAGTGATGTGAGGCATAATTAAACTTTCCAAGGTGGAATATTGGTTGTTGTCATTGATGTCCAACCCTAGTCATGGGTTTTGCACATAAGATTGATGAAGGTATTTGGAGATGAAGAAAAATGCACATGTGGATACAACACCCATGGATGGATAGTATACATCATGTTGTTTCTATTGGTATAAGACACGTCTTGAATCTTCATGGTTGAGGAAAAATGAATTTTGAAGATGACAAAAGTGGTGTACATGTAGGCCCACGAAGATAATTGAAAAGAAAAAATTTTACAAAATACAAAAGAAAGTGTCAGTCATTTACAATGTTAAGGAAGTGAAATAAATGGTATAAATAAACATCATTATACATTCATTTTGATACAGATCGAATTTAAGAGGAAATAAGAGTAAAGAGGCGGTTCAAGGGAGGATGAAGTCTTTTGGTGATGTGTTCGGTATGTTATTTCAGGTCCATCTTACCATTTTGCTACTTTTTTTTCTAGAATGATTTAGATGGTGAGACCGCTATGGTATTGAAAAGACATGTAAGGTAACTCTGGTAAAATTTTTGTCTCTTGATTATCTATAATTATTGAGATAAACTCTATGGAAGATAGGGTTTGTGACCAGTCCTAAACTAGTCAATAAGCAGGTGTTCGGGTAAAATAGTCATACATTTCCTTACTGGAGATCCAAAAAGAAGTGGGACCGCCATTGAAGAAGTACATACTTTTGGTTGTGTGTGTGAGTTTTCAGAATCGGATGTTAAATATTGAGCGTGGGCATGTTGTACAAGTTGGGTCTTCTAAATAGACGAGGTGAATAAAGTCTACCATTCTTTCTATAACCTCTTTTAGGGAGGATTCAAGGTGAAAATTGGAGGAGTTTCAAAAGGCCATTGAATAATATTATCTATGGGATCATGGCATTCCAAGAATTGAATAATTGCAGGGTGGAATGAAGTCTAGGAAGCATTATCCCGGGTTTAATAGTGATGATTGGTTGATGAAGTGATGATTTAATGTAAAAGTTTTATTATCTTCCCTTATATTCTTGGGTGGAAGGAAGGGAGACGGATGGAGAAGTTCAAATCTCTTGTTGAGACTGTATCTTTCCTTTTGGAGTTTTATTCCTCCCTTTAAATTTGGAAGTTGTAGCTAGCTTTTGAAGTCATTACTTCCCTTGATTAATAACTATTGATTATTTCTCATATATTGTGCATGGTGTATTGTGGTGTATTGGTGTAACTTTCTTATACTATTGTCCATTGCTCATTGGATATAGTTGAATGGTTTAAGTATAAGTTGAAAAGGTTTTAAATTGTGCCCGATATTGATTCACCCCCCTCGTTATCAACACCACCTTCACATGGTTGCCCTGTTTAGTAGAGAATGAACTATTCTCGAAACCAAAAGAAGCTCATGAAAAACAAAGGTTTTTCATAAAAAGTTTGGTGTTTTGAGCCAAATTTTGCATTTTAGGCTAAGTTGGCTCTCGGTTTTGGGCATGGTAAAAGTTGACTTGACTTAAAGAACTTAGTTCAAAAGCCAATTTCTAGTTCCAAGTTCCTACACCCTAAGCTAGTACCTTCACACAAAGAAAAATAAGGTTAGGTATTCTTGGCATTTGGCAAAAATGTATGAGGGTTTTCATGGCACACTTCAAAGGTGCATGCAAGTGGAAAAACTAACAACCCAAAACTAAAGGGATCAACACAGTTGTCAATGAGACGTGATCTGGCCGTTGTGTGTAGGAATAGGCCCTAACACCTTCAAAATTATCATTCTCAAATATCTTATACAAATTTTACAGGAAATTGTACTAGGACTAGACAGACCTTGATGACACAATGAATGAGATAGCGTTGAAATTTTCAAACCGTTTATGAATGCATTGAAATTTGACATGGATGGACTATGTTGCATGCCTTAATGATATGGGTTTATGGACTCAAATTTGACACCCACTTTATTCCATCATCAATTTAAAATAAAAACATAGAAATTTTAGTGGAGTAGGTTGTTCCCGGTGAATGGATGCTCATTAGTCGTTACTTACACCAGTCATTTAGTATACCTACAATGTAGGTTGGTCTAATTAACACCACTTTTCCCATTTGGTGCCCATCATGACCCTTTCTTTTATTCCCAAGAGCCCCATTAGCCCACCATGACTTTCAGTTCAAAATTGTATGCTTCCTTCTCATCTATTTTTTAGTTGTTTCCCTATGGGATCTTATTATCTTATTATCATATTATCTTATTATCTTATTATCTTATTTATCATATGTTCTGGTATAGAATTAAAACAATAGTTCTTAGGAAAGTCTTGGGTCTTTGAGGAAAGCCATTAATAATACATGGCAATAGGATGGGGAAAAAATGGTAATCTAGGGGTCCATCATATTATTATAAATCAATGTATTAATCATTTATATATAAAGAAAACATATAAGTGTTCCACATTTTTTCTCTAGTACCTCAAAGAGATAATACAAAATACAAGGAGGGAAACCATTGGCCTAATGATCCCATCATGGGATTGTAAAACTACTCATTTGTGATCAATTATAAAGACACCCACACGGTTTCATGATATAGAATCCTATTATTGAGTGATGAATAGTTTACAACTCTATAAATTATTAGAGATGTGGACACACCCTACATTAGAGATAAGAAAGAAAATGAGTGTGGACAAGGTTGGCACTAGCACTAAAAAGAAGAGAATAGAGAAGGGAGAACATGGGACTCAATGTATAGAAATTAGGGATATAGTTGAAGATATTGCTACCACGTTATTGGATATAGGGGGATCATACCATATATATAAACCCCCATCCTCTGTATCAGAAAAGCACAATAGTGGTAGAAATATAAAAATAATAATCAAGATCTAGGACAGAGCCCATGGCAACCAAGAAGAAAGAGCACTCATTCACCTATTTCACCAAGCATGGAAGATACCTAAGATTTTACTAGTTTGGGAATTGTTGGGACAAGTACATATGACTTACTATATATACTCAAGTGAAGGTATAAATCATGAAGTGAAGAACTATAGTTGAATACAATATAGAAGTAGTTATCCCATTATCATAGTGTGAGAAAGTGATTTCCAATCTATGAGAAAAATATCATATTTAAAAATTGCAACATATGGATATGATCGAGCAATCGAAGAATCAAAATTTGACCTTAAGAGTGTTATATAAGAAGCTCAATGGTGAAACAAAGGTTAAAATATTGTGATCTTTGATTGGGTTGAAAATGTTGATCTTTGATTGAAAAGAATAAATTAGGTTGGCCTAAGGTTCAAGTTCCCCTTCTCCTACACTCCACTCTATCATGGAAATCTATAGGAGAGATGGACATGGAGAGGGAAAATAAGAGATGGAGTACAATGGAAAATGAAGTAGGGTATCATGACAAAGATGCCATTACACAATTTAAGGAATATAACCTTAGAGATATATGTAGAGAGTAGAATCATGATGATGAGGCGTCCAAAAGCATAATACCAATTTTGAGTTGTTTTATTTTTTTTTGTCTGGTATGCAAACTTTCGGTTGGTGGGTATGATGGACCCCTAGATTTAAAAACGAAGAATTCTCCTTGCCACTGGATAACAGATTCACGTTGTGTTGAAGTTGGGGCCTCCAATTCCTTCTTTCGATGTGAATTCAAAAACGAAGAATCCCCTTGCCACTGGATGGCAGGGGTTGTTGTGTTGAAGTTGGGGCCTCCGGTTCCTCTAGATCCAATCATCCGTAGTTTTTATCGATGACCATAGCCCGATAAACTGGCCTACTAACCCTCTTTCTTCTAATTCTAGGGTGATCTTGATGGGTTGTTCCTCTGACAATGTTATTTTCGGGATAGCATCTAATTTCTTGATGAATTTTGGGACTTCAAGTGGGGGAATTTTCTTACCTTATTTGTTGATGAGATTCTTGAATGCATCATAATCATAGAATGGAGGCAGGCTCCAGCAGTCGCACTCATGATGGCCTTTCTTGGATGCTCCTGCCATTGTAGTTCCTCCAAACCCTAGTGTCGTGACTTTTTTGTGTTCTGGTTAAAAAAACTTTGATGCATTATTAAAAATGACTGAAGATTTACTTGTTATTTATGTTAACCAAATTATGAAAATCCTTTTTCAATGATAATTTATATATATATATATATATATATATATATATAATAAATAAATAAAAGCAACATTAAAAAAAAAATGTGTGTTCATAATTTTTGGGTTGGCCCGAATAGTTGCACATTTGCACACACACGGAGTGGAGGGTAGAGATGCTTGGGGGAGAAGGAGGCGGAGTGGAGGGTAGGGTAGCAGGGGAGAAGGAGGCACACATGGCAGAGTGGAGGGTAGCAGGGGATAAGGAGGGAGAGGAGGAGGAGAAGGAGGGGCACATGGAGGAGGGAGAGGAGGAAGAGAAGGAGGGGCGCACGGAGAAAGGAGAGGCACAGCTGGCCTGAATAGCTGCACGTCTGCACACACATAGAGTGGAGGGTAGGGTAGAAGGGGAGAAGGAGGGGCGCACGGAGGAGGGAGAGGCACACGGGCTAAATTTTGATTCCACGGACTTCCCTGGAAAAAACCATGGTATGAAAACATAGTCTCTAAACCCTATTTTGCCTCCATATTCAGCTATTGATCTCACACCTCGCAGGATAGTGATTTAATGTTGTGTTGACTATGTATTTGTTTTCAATTTTTTTTGTTTGACTTCCTTTTCTTCCAAAACGAATCGCTGAGTATGTTATTCCAATTTTTCCTGCCCCTTCCAAAGTGAATCGTTGAGTATGAGTCATATTGGTATATTCCCATGCTCATTTACCTCCCAAGAATAGCGATTGCTCATTTATCACCCAAGCATAGCGATTGCTTCCCTCTCACTTTCCTACTCTGCTTATTCTTCTTATGGGCATTCTTATTATGATATCTTCTGAATTCCTGATATAGAGTTTAGGGTTTAGTCTTTTTCTTAATCCCTCTTCTACATGAGAATAAGGAGCCCTCAATATAATAATGAGGATAGGATGTGATTAAGAAATATATGCAAAGATGAGGTGCACTTATAGATTTGGATATAATTTGCATCTCCTTCTATGTACCAACTGTTGATCATCCCTAACACAACTAAGTTTCCCTTAAAGAATATTGGGCAAGGTTTATAAAAGAGGAGAACATAAATAGGAGCTAATAACACCTTGCAAAAATGTTTGTAATGATCCAAATACCATATCTCCACAACTTTTGATAACTCATTGAAAGAGGAGGAAGATAAATATATCACATGCCACACATGTTTAGGAAAGAACATATAGTGTAGATTGCATTCAATATAAATTTAGCTACATGAAACTAAAGGGATTGTTCATAGTCCTCCCTTTCCTTAGTGATAGTCCTCATAGTCCTCCCTTTCCTTAGTGATTATTGATAGTCCTCCTAATCAACCAAAGGACTACATTGAAACAAGGGGGAATCTTTGGCTAGGTTGCAACTTTGTGAAATTGAGATAACTATACCATGTAGTTCATTTAGATAGGGTCCATTGTTTCTTTGATATATTCTCAAGGAATAAATTATAGTAGTTTTGGTGCTCTTTAATATGTTTCTAAAAACTTACCAAAAGTTTGATTAGATGGAATGCCAATGCTCAGAGGAGAAATCAACTAGATAAACATGGGAAAACATATCCAACACATGTAGTCAAAGCGAAGTCATATCTTTCACTTGATGTTAATCTAATTTTTATACTCTCATGGTATTAAATTTTACATGGTAATTTCCTAATATGCCTTCTTCAGATTCCCACAAGTCTAATTCAATTTCAAGTATTCAAGTGGAAGTTAGGTCCAAGATACCAAAACTTATTGTTTTTGGTGTCGTTTAAGTGCGTGAAATTGTACAGATTTCTATTTGTCCAATATTTCCATGGCATGTATAAAATTTGTGCTTGAAACAATTGGTTCCATCTTCTATCCAATTCCATAAGTTTCACTCAATGTTTACTTTGCAATCGTTAGATATGACTATTTTACTAAAACCACCTATTTAAGCCTAGTTTGGGGATTAAACAAAACCCTAACTTGTATAGCCTGTAGCTCGGAAAATATGATGAACTAGATTTT
>SNQJ01S0108392.1:14744-29446 GCA_010110895.2 Picea sitchensis
AAGGAGCCCGAGTGAGTTTGATCAACGTCTGTTCCAGGTACAGTGAGACTTCCCTTCACCGTCACCTTGTGTGAGACCCTAAAGATTGTGGCTACTAAGGTCACCAACTCGTAGTCAGCCCCTAGGCGGGTACAGTCGACAGTCCAGTCGAAACGTATGGGCAGGATAACAAGTCCGAAATCAACTTGAAAGGGTCCCACAAATAATCATGGGTATACCTTCCAGTGACCCCCAATATACGATCCAACCACTACAAACAGTTGGGCCACGGAGGGATAATCTCCGTAACTCTCCCGAATGTGACCTCGTGCGTAACCCTTATGTGAGAGGGGGATCCCAGCAAGCCAATACGACAATTGGATTTGACTCTCCCTATCGCAAGATACTAAGTTTGTTCGATAGCTTTGGAAAGTTATCCTTTCAACCTATTCCAAATCCCTACACCTTAAACTAATGTAGGTTTGCTAACAAAGATGCAAAAAGTCTGATAAATTTTAGTTAAGCGTTGATTTTAATGGTTGTTGTTTACTTAGAGGGTGTACGAAAGTGAAACTGATGGAATGATGACTCAATTCCCCAAAATATGCATGAAATATGATAAGGAATCATTTCTTTTCAATGAATACCTATTTAAGGGAAAGAGGAAGAGTCGTTTTCACTATCAAACACTTGATAAGGAATGCCCTCAATCAATTTTGTTCTCAATCAAATCCAATATGATGCTACAACATTTCAGAAATGCAAACTAATATGCAAACTAATCATTAAGATGTACTTTTGTCATTTGTATGTGAATGATAATCAATTCAATGCAAAATTTCTCCTGCCAACTACCCTTTCAGATCAAGGAGATTCAGAAAAGAATATGCAGATTTTGCACAAACAACACACCCTTTTTTTGCGATCAAACAAGAGAAAGAAAACCAAAAACGAAAAAGGAAGGAGAAAGCGATTGGATCATATGACCTCAAAGAACCAAATGAGAAGAGTTACAGACTTCAGATATCCTTCACTGGAGTTCCCACTCAGTCGGATAGGAGAGGAAAAAACAGTGGATCGATTTCAAGCTCTCAACAAAAAAAACTCAAAAATAATGAAGAAGGGCATAGAATATTAACAACAAGGTGTTTAATTCTCAAGAGGAAGCATGTCAAAGGTCAAAGGAAGAATCATTAAACCACAAAGTAGCTCATCAAGTAAGAAACAGGGTTTGGACCTCCAAAAAATGGAATTTTTGAAGAGATTTTGAGCAAAAAAGGGTTGGCGCTCTGGTATAAGGGCCACCAGAGCATTATAAATCTTTGTATAACACTTCCAGGGAGTGTTGGCACTCTTCTAACATGGGAAGGGGGTGCCAGGCTCAAAACACTCATAAAAATGTCAAAAAAACCAAAATTTCAGTCAAATTTTCACAGGTAAGCTGAGTGTGATGGGGTAAAGAGTGAATCAGCAAGTGCAATCAGATATGAAGGGGTGAAAAAGGTCTGAACACAATCATAGTGTAAGGCAAGTTCTATGAGGAAAAAACAAAACTAAGAAAGTTATGATTCTTCCCCAGTGGAGTCGCCAATTTCTGTTGAACATGAGGCTGGAGTAACAACATCATCATAACACGAGGCTGGAGCAACAACATCATCACAACAAGAGTGTTAGGTAGCTAGAGAGGTAGTGGAGGTCATTGAATGTAAGGTGGACTAGGTCCACTATATTATTAAATAAGGCCTACTATGGTAGTTAGATATAATAAATGGGTAGTTATATATAATAAATGTAAGAGGAATTCTTAGAAGGTTATGATTCTAGAAGATTCCTCCTCTAGAATGTTCTTAGGTGATGGTAACACTATATAAAGGGGTTAAAAAAATGTAATGGGATATGAAGAGAAGTATTGTATTTGGAGCTGAAGCTCATTAGGAGGAATCCCCCTCAAAGAGGCAAGTTAACAAGGGAGGATCCCTTCCATAATAGGATCCATTGTATGACATTTCCCTACCCCAAGGGTTTTGATATAATAAAGTGGTGGTTTTCTATATTGTTCCATATATCTTTTATGGTGATTATATTCAAATATATTTGGTACCATTGTAGTATTTTGTATTCAGGTATTTGGTACATAACAAGTGGTATCAGAGCACTTTCCTTGGCAGAAACTGTGGGAAAATATTTTTATTTTTTGCATATTTATTTTTTCGGAAAAAAGGAGGGTCGAGACATTCCAAACAATTTATATAGGTTTTGGTATAAAATTTTCAAAAACTGGTTGTATATCTGAGTTCCTCTCATAAAAACACCCAAGTTTAAAAAACAAATTATCTAAAATGGAGTCCGGGAAGTCAAGTTATTTGCATTTTAAAATCTGTAATTTTCGGGGTTTTCTTTTTCCATGGACGACCGCATGATTTTTATGATTTATGTAGCATATGGGGATGGATTTTTCAAAACAAATTGCAGATATGAGTTCCTCTCTCAATTTCACCCAATTTCAAAAAAACAAATCGTCCAAATCGGAGCTCTACAAGTGAAGATATTGTTGATTTAAAATCAACTATTTTTTGGGGTTTTTCGTGACAGCAACGACACTGCAGAGTTCCTAAATTTTCACAGGGTTCTCTTGACAAGTATTTATGACACTCTTTCAAAGATAAGGGAAGATTTTGTCCGAGGTTGTCTAGTTAACCCAAGCCGTTTAAAATAACCTATCCTGACGGGTTTTGTGGCTCCGTTAGCCAATGAAAACACTAAAGTAAACTAAGAAAAGCACAAACTATCTATCTATACAATATCACTATGTACATTAACTGATAAACCTATATATTAATATATATCTAACATACAACCTTATTATATACAATATGTATGTACAAATACAAGGTTTGTGTAAAGCCTTGTGAAAATGAAAGTTTTACTACTGAAACAAAGTTTGAATAAGATATAAAGCTAAGGAAATTATTCTATAACTATATAGACACAAACAAAAAAATGAATGAATAAGATCCATAATGATATAATTGTAATGAACAAAGCATTTAAAGTTGAATTGTTTAATCGTTATTCATTCACAAAATAAATAGATCAACTAAAAAAAAAAGTAACTAACCCGTTGTTGATCAGCGATAAAGAAAAACACTAAGCTATTTGTCTTTTTGCATAATGCAATCTCCAATAACCTGTTTGCCAAACCTAAATCTATGGCAAGAGGGAAAGCATATCTTATGATATTTCCTTAATTAATTGAAGGAATATTATGTTTTGAAAGAAATATATAAGAAACAGAAAGACAAATATTTTTCTCATGTGACTTTATGTGATTCAAAATATAGATATGGAATCAACTCCGATCTCCTGCAAATGATATAACAAATTCTAACATTTGACATAAAGTTAGAATGTACATATACTTGTTTGATGTTTAATTAGCCATAGGGATTATGATAACCATAAATGATGGACCGTAAAAGATAAAAGAATAACATGAAAGCATAAAGTGTTGAATAGACTAAAGCTAATTCATAGCATATATGTTTTCATGCTCAAAACAATATGAAAATAATATGATGATAATCACATCATATAGTTTACATATTTGGACTAAACCCAAAATCACATTGTTTTTCATATCATTCCAAAAAATAAGTCCATCTTTCAGGTCCCAAAAAGAATACCCTTGTCTCTGGGAAAGTACCAGTATTTAAAATATGTTCATGATCTGTTTCTCATATCTTCTAAGATAGAGACAGATCTTCCTTAATAAATTATTTGCCAAAATATAACTTTAATTTAGGTATGCTATAATAGCCATTCAAAAATAGTTACATAATTCAAAATATTTTTGAAACTGTTTTTAAAGAAAAACTTGCAAATTTGAAGCATATTCCAATGATTCACTTGTTCCATCAACCCTTGCAATTCGTTCCTCTTCAAACCTGAGAAGGAAAAATGAAATTTATTTTAGAAAAAATATAATAAACTAATTATAGATTCTGTAGCTAGTCAATAAAACAAAAAAAAAATTATGTTATAACAAAGCAATCAAAATGTTAACTCTAAGAAATTGTTTACCCATTAAACATTGGGAAAAGAGGCATCTGGTAATTTCATGTTCATAACAAAGTTTATGTTCGATCAGTTTTTAATGACGATATCTCTTGATTTCCTGGATCTTTTGCTAGCTTTGGGGGGAGTTTGTTGTACACTAGATCTCAAATCCAAGTTTTCACTTTCTAACACTATGTTCTGAGACATTACATGGTTAAGTTGAGCTTGAAAATAAGGGATATATTGATAGTACCTCTGGATCCAAGTGAAACACTCTTCACAGTACACTTGTTCCAATCTCGGTAGAGGGCGTGTATCGTCTGAGTTCAAAGGCTTACCTTGTGCCATTGTCATTTTTAAATCATACTGTATTCCTGAAAACCCTTCTTGTTCCCTTAAAAACAGAGGTAGGTTTGAAACAAAATCGTACTGGGCAAATCCACTCTAGTGGAATCGAATATTTCATCCTCAAGAGAGATTGTATCTTCTATAACTACTGCAGGAATGGGTTTATCACGATTTTGATATTGGTTCCTTGTTATCCTCAACAGAAGTCTACCACTCCTATTATTTTTGAAATCCAAGTCATTAACGTCTTGTGTAACTTGCTTCCCCTGTCTTTTAATTTTATTTTTATCATTACTAACCTTGGTTTTGGCACAGGGGCAGACCCAGGGTTCAGCTCCAAGAGTGCACCAACAAGCCCTAGCTATTGGCCCTTTCGGAAACACCTGCGAAGCAGATGCAGTCTCACCCGAAGCAGCTATGAGGGGGTTGCAGGATAGAGATGTCTACAACCAGAGGAATATCAAGTGGATCTATTACAATAAAAATACATCATGCATCTATCATTCAACAAGCTAGATCTATCCTTCATAGCTATAGTTTTGATCTAATACAATAAGGCAGGTAAAAATATAACAATGACAGATATCAAAGCAACAATCACACACTCAAGAACAAATGTACATGGTTCATCCTCTCTCTAGGGCTACGTCCACAGAATTGTGCTTATGATTCATTAAGGTAAAGCATACAGTTCTTATCTACGCTCTCAGCTAGCAGATCCTCTTTATTTTCTCTCTTTCTCTCCCCTTCCTGCGCACCCAGATGCAGGACTTTACCTTCACACACAACAAAATATCTTACAATACCATAAGGCTTTCTCTCTCTCAACACTTCTCTCTCTCTCAATACAATGATCCCTCACACAATACTATAACTAGACCAACAACAATATTGTACTGCAGAATTACCAACAAAACCTAGGCCCTTTAGAACTCTATTTATACATTACAACACCTCACCGATAGAATTAGGCCGAAACCTAGGTGCCAAAACCCTAAAATACCCTAACCCTGGGTGTCTAAAACCCTAGGTCAACTTGACCCGCTTTTTTCAGGCTTCACCGACCTGTCTTTCCTTCCTTCTCGCGCGGTACTCCAAAGCATCCAACGATGGATTTTTCTACTTGTTGAGTTGTCCTCGATCCCTCTTCCTTTCTTATTTGTCAACCTTGGTATTCTCATCCAACGAATTTCTTTTCTATACTTCGCTTCATATTCTCTTCTCTTTTGCTCACTTTGACCCAGTGACAGTCACTGTGTCTTCCACAAAGTTTGCTTTTCACCTTTTCTTCCTTGTTCTTCACTTTATTCCATAACCAAGGGCCAACAGGCCCCCAACACTCACCTGTGACTCATCCCGAGGCACTTCAGATATGATCCTTCTCTGTTACTTTGACTTTGGGTTGCGCAGTGCAGTCTTTACTTCCTGCTCTATGCCTCCATCACATCCTTGTGCAAACTTTCTTTTTTGTGTCTGGTACCCAGTTTCAACTGCACCTGGTACCTAGACCCTTTTTCTCATTCTTTTATTGAAAGCTGCAAGGCAGCTGGTTGTCATAGTACAACTTCAGCTGACTCCCATTCACCAATCCTTCCTTCCACTCTCCGTTCATTGTCTTCAACTGTGCAACTCCTCCTTCTGTAACATAGGAAATCTCATATGGTCCAAGCCAATGCGTTTTGAACTTCCCTGGGTGTTTTATAAACTTACTGTCATACAAAAGTACTAAATCAACTTGCTTGAATGCCTTCTTCTTGATGTGCCTTTCATGATATGCCTTCTCTCGTTCCTTCTGAACCTGTTGGTGGAATCTTGCAATGAATCTGTCTTCTTCCAATTCAACCAACTATGCGATTCTTTCATGAACAACACTAGTGTCACCCATACCTGTAAAAGTAGCAATTCTTAAGCTTGGTACCAAGTATTCCATCGGGACAACAACTTCAAGACCATAAACCAACTTGAAAGGGGTCTGCATTGTTAATTTCTTGCAATTGGTTCTGTAGGCCCATAGTACTGCAGGTACTCTTAAATCTCAGCCATCCCTGTTAAACAACAAATATTTGTCAGTGCGGTCTCCAAGATCTTTTTGAATGCTTCAACTATCCCATTTTCTTGTGGATAGTAAGGTGTACACTTCTGATGGTGGACTACAAATTCTTCAGTCAGGGCTTCAACTATCTTATTGATGAAGTGCGTGCCTTGATTGCTCATAAGGATCTTGGGGCATCCAAACCTGGTGATTATGTCATCAAATATAAAATGCGCAGCTGTGGTTTCACTACAGTCTTTTACTGCTCTGGCTTCAGTCCATATGGTTAATTATTATGTCGTAGTAATGATGTACCTTGCTCCTATGTGCTTTCCTGGTGGGTTTATGGGTCCCACGAAGTCAATGGCCCATTTTTCAAATTCTTGTAGGGTCATCTATGGTGCTAATGGAATTTCATCATGTATGGATGGTTTCCCAACTCTCTGGCATACATCACAGGCTTTGGCATAATCTTTAGTATCTCTGTGTAGTGTAGGCCACAAAAGGCCAACTCTCATAATCTTCTGCGCAATTTCTCTTCATGCATAGTGTCTTCCTGCGATGCCTTCATGAGCTTCTGCAAGGATCAATGGCCACTCTGTCTCCACAAAACATCTTCTTAGTATCTCATCAGGTCCCAGTTTGTATAGCTGACCAACTATAAGTGAAAAGTCTACAACACGCACCACTAGTTGTTTCTTCTGGAGAATTGTATACTCACTAGGTGCCATTCCTATTGACAGGAATTGGACTATGTCTATGAAGTGGTCATCAATATTTCTAATGGCGAGCAACTGTGGATCCAACAGTGTATCCTCCAAACTGGTGGGTTCTTTGTCATGTTCTAGCCTCAACAAGTGGTCATGACCCTTGTTCATTCTTCTTGGCTTAACTATGATTTGAAAATCATATTCTTGAAATAGTAGAAGACATATTCATATTCACCCCCTGAACACTGGCTTGTTGACTAGATATTTCAGTGTGGAGTGATCGATAAACATTTTAAAGTATCCTCCCAACAAGTAGTGGCAGAATTTTTGCAACGCATACACCATGGCTAATCCTTCTCTCTCGGTAGTGGTGTAATTAATTTCAGCTATAGATAGCTTCCTGGTAGGAAAATATAACAGGTGGTCGATCTCCCCTTCTCCCAGCTATGCCAGTACTGCTCCCAGTGCAATGGAGGAAACATCGATGTGTACATGAAACTCTTTTCTCCAATCTGGAAAAACCAGAATGGGCACAGTGACCATATTATGTTTCAGCGTGTCAAAGCTTTGTTGGCATTCGTCTGTCTAGCGAAACTGACAATCCTTCTTCAAAAAATTCTCCATCGGTGTTGTGATTTGGGCATAGCCTGTAATGAATTTCCTGTAATATCCAGTATGTCCTAGCATAGTGCACAATTGTTTGACTGAAGTAGGAGGTGGAAAATAAACTATAATTTCAATTTTAGATGGATCAACCAACAATCCATGCTTGCATACAATATGGCCTAATAACAATCCAAATGGTGAGAAGAAGATGCACTTCTTCAGATTCAAATCAATTTGACACTACCTGCATTTATCCAACATTAGACTTATACATTCAATATGATTTTTCAAAAAACTAAACACATTCCAATCATCAAAATATGCTTCTAAACATTTATGCAAAATATCTTTGAAAAAGATGGCTGGGGCATTCTTTAGTCCAAATGGAATCACTGTATATTGGTAGGATCCCCATTCTGTGGATAATGTGGTTTGTGGAGGTCCTTCTTAGCAATCTAGATCTGATAGTATCCTGAAAATCCATCTGTAAAAGAATATACCTCCTAGCCTCTCACGTTGTCTAATACTTCATCAGTGAATGGTGTAGGGAAAGGGTCATGCAGATAGGCATCATTCAACTTTATGAGGTCCACACATATCCTGATTTCTCCTATATTCTTGTCTTGCATGACCATAGGTCTAATACACTCTGACTCTTCGACAGGTTCAATAATCCCTGCTTCCATCATTCTGTCGAGCTCAATCTTCACTTTTTCCTTATATTTTAGGTTCAATCTGTAGGGTCTTTTCTTGAATGGATTTGCACCTAGTTTCAAAGGGATCCTCATTTCTCCCATAGGACCTTTGATACCCTTCATATCAGTGAACTTGGTCGGAAACAAGTCCTGAGACTCGTGCAATAAATCTGTAATCTTCTCAATGGTATAAACATCCCAATAATCTCCAATATTGGCAAGCTTCGGTGTCTCCTCTGTCCCAATGTTGAATTTTTTAATCTTGATTGGCTAACCAATAAATGGTAGCTCAACTCCTGGTCCTTCCACATTTCTTTGGCCTTCTGTTTCAGTGATATTTACCTTCATGGGATCATCATCGTCATCGACATTGATGTTGTAGAAACTCTGCAATTTCTGGAGAGGCTTAGTCCTTTCGTCCTCTTGCTATTCCATAGGGAGGCTAGATGCTTCCTTGAATACCTTCTTTCTCATAATCTGTAATGCTTGGTATAATGAAGGATATTCACTTTCAAATAAAAAGGTGGTTACAAAGTTCTAAAGCATACCTTCCCAATCTGTAGTGACAAGGTAGAGCTCCGCTTGAAGGTACCAGTTTATGGGGGTCATGTCCAACATGTTGATGAATGTGTGCACCCATTGTTCTCGAGGAATGTCACTCTAGGCCTCTTCACATCTTCACACGTGGTCCTTTGGGAAACTTTGACCAATATATCTTACTTCGCAACTTACTGCTTGTGCTGAGAACCGCGTTGTCATCAAGGTTCAACATTGGGTCCAGTCTGTGATAATTCTTTTATGTGTCCCCCACCATTTTGTTGGTGTGGCTTTCAGGGCCTCCTCCATTACCAACAATCTCTATTGTATTGGTACACTTGTTTCAAAATCTGATAGGAAGGCTTCTAAAGGGTTCATACCATCAAATGTGGGTAAGTTACTTACTGTTGTGTTGATCCAACGAACTTCTCTAGTTAATCTAGCACATCTTCTAGTAAATAATTCAGACATCTGATTTTGCCAGTTCTTTAGCGCTTCCTCTTAATCTGATGAACACACACTGTCACTTCGCCAGATTAGATTCCCATTGGCTGTATGGTTGATGTAATCTTGCTGTTTTCCTGTTAGTTTGTAGATGTTTTCCAATTCGTATGCGTGATCTTCTTCTCTAATGGGCTTTGTGTATCATGTACCTTCATCTGGATCTAAGGGTGCAATGACCCTAAGGCCATCTCTTTCAAATTTCATACGTATTTTCTTCAAATCAACAATAGTGGAATTGTTGAAGGCCCAATCAATTCCTAGTAATGCAGGGTAAGGGTAGCTGTCATCAACAATTTCAATTACCTCAAAATCTACAAAAGTTCTAACTTCATCGATGTCCACAGGGACATGCTCCAATCATCTGAATGGGTTGACAGCTTACTGATTAGCCATCCTAAGTCTGATAGGGGAATAGATCAACCTCGGTTTTCCCATTAGTTCCCAAGTTTGCTTCATCATGAAATTGACCTCTGACCCTAAGTTGAGGACCACATAGTCTATATCATACTCTCCTATTTGAGCATTCAAATGTAATTCTTTTTTTGTCCTTCTCTTCTTACCAATTTGGTGTACTGCCCTATTCAGTAAGGGGTCTATCTTCCCTAGCTCATACTGTATGATTAAGTTCTATAGTTCTTGCACAACGTTCTATCCTGAATTAACTTAATACAAGTGTATAAAAATTCAATGAGCTTACTAACCTCTTTTCCTCCTTTTGGCGAAGCCGACTGATCAAATGCCTCGGCCCATTCCTCATCCTCGTCCTCAGTATCCACCATGAGGATTGAAGTTTCCTCTTCCTAGGGAGTTATACCACGCATTGTTTCCTTCTTGATGTACTTCACCTTAGATATTGTATATGTCTCTTGATATTTCATGCATGAGATCATAAGATTTGCAATATCTATCATCATTCCCTTCTGGTTTACAGAATGTGCAATACAAGTTTGTGGGTGTCTGAACGTATTTTTGCATGTAATAGCACTCACCAGGTCGATGTCAATTTATGCATACTTCGCACCAAGGTAAGGTGACTTGCTTCAAGGGGATCGAAGCTCTGGAATCCAAGTATTCATTGAATAGAGGGAAGTTTTCCTTGTCATGACCTCTTGATCTGCATCTGACCCACCAGATTCTCTTTTGTATTTTCCCTTGTCTTTCTTCATGTCTTCAATCTATAGAGACAAACTAGTTAGTTGACTCAAGATCTGTCTCATACCTGAACTAGATTCTCCCATAGGGGCTGATTCAATATTCATGGTGATCTCCAATGCTTATGCCTACGAAGAAATCTTCTGCTGCATCAGGGGGACTCTGATATGTGGTAAGAGAGTAGCGATGAACCATTCTTTGTTCTTCTTGTCTAGGATATTAAAGGTCAATCTTTCTGTAAGGGTCTTGAATCTCTGATTGAACTCCCAAGAAGGTTCGGATACCTTTTGCTTTATCTATTTCATCTCTGTAATACATTTGGATTTTGACTTAGGTTTCTTAAAATATGCAATCAACGCGTTCTTGATCTCATTCAATGGATTAGGCTGTGCAAGTCCTTGGACAAGCTTCATGTACCATCTCAACGCGTGGTCTCTCAATGTAGTGCTAAACTTGTTTCTTTTAACAGCTTCGTCAATAATATTTTTAATGTTCCATACGACCTCACATAGGAACCAGTGCTGATCAAGATCTTCATATCCATCTCCTCTAAATATAGGGAGCATCATCTCATCTTCCATGGAGTTGCCTAGGTTTCTTGTCTGAGTGGATGTTGAGTTACTAGTAATAGTGCTCTGCGAACTCTTGTGATTTGGAATGTTCTAATTACTTAGCGTTTCTGAAACAACAGGAGGATTTATATTACTTAATTCAGTAGCCTACGTAGTTCCTGAGGTTTCTGGCTTGTTTCAATGCAGTTCTTCAGTTGCTTCTTCCTCTGGCCCTATGAGTTATGAATGTTCTTTGTCTATCAGATCTTCCTCTTCTCCACTGTAGAAGCCCTATTCCCCGTAGTTTTTCTTAACTAGGTTCTCAAGGTGAACCCCTCGAAATACTCTTCCATTGTGCATATGTCCCACTTCTGTGTCATTGTCGCTGTCCGAATTTTTGAACATTATCCTTTTCAAATCTTCTCGATCTACTGTATCTTCAAGATGTTCTTCTCATGAAACAACATCTTGAGTATCAACTTCAGGACTTGTAAAAATTTTCCTCTGGGTCGTTTAAAGAAATATCTTTCAGCTTCGTTGTATGACTCTACTCTATCAACGACAAACTCGGTGATATACCCAACAATGGTACTATCAAAATAGTGATCTACTACCCTGGATACAATGTTATTAACCCTTTTAACCTTCTGGATCAACGTTGATGTCCAAACTACAAGAGATCTAGGTCTTATCTCGAACTGGGTATCTGCTAACCTAGATAACCACTCATATATCTCTTTATGGATCCCTCCAAAGAATATCTTGTGAATGTCGGTAAGATATATTTCTCCAACCAATCTTCTGTACTAAGATTAGGGTTCTTGTTTTGGGCTTCAGCAAAGTCCTTCTCTTGATATTATATCCACTTTTGAATCTTTGTCTTCGATGGGAACCACCTTGACATTACCTCATGAAGATTTTGATCCTGACAATGGAACCATTTGTTGGCACAGGGGCAGAACTAGGGTTCATCTCGAACAGTGCACCAACAAGCCCTAACTACTGGCCCTTTCGGCAACACCTGCGAAGAAAATGTAGTCTCACTCGAAGCAACTATGAGGGGGTTGCAGGAGAAATATGTTTACAACTAGGGGAATATCAAGTGTATCTATTATAACAACAATACATCATGCATCTATCATTCAACAAGATAGATCTATCCTTCATAGCTATAGATTTGATCTAATACAATAAGGCAGGTAACAATATAACAACGACAGAGATCAAAGCATCAATCACACAAAAAACAACAGATGTAGTGGTCCACCCTCTCTTTAGGGCTATGTCCACAGAACTATGCTTATGATTCATTAAGGTAAAACATACATTTCTTATCTGTGCTCTCAGCTAGTAGATCCTCTTTCTTCTCTCTCTTTCTCTCCACTTCTTGTGCACCCAACTGCAGGACTTGAGCTTCGCACACATATCATAACTTCTTCCTAACAGATCCAAATTCAATGAGACCAATTGTTTTGGTTAGATTACATTCCTTAGTATGCTTTATAATAGTTTCATATCCATTCAACAAATATTCCGTGCGGGGCACGCTCTACAAGGTCGCTCTCTAGAATAACCCAAAATTCAGCAAGGTGTGTCATTTTTGCTATAACTCCTTTTCTGAGAGGTTCCAAGTAGTGAAACCTGGAGGAATTGAATAAAACACACTGAAGAGCATTGCATAACAATTTCAGATCTTTATTCATTACAGGTACAAATTTATGATTATTTCAAGTTAGTGTTGTTGACTAATCCAAAACTAGTCATGGTTGAGACAAGCAGTTGATGAGTTGGCACATACATGAGGTGGATAGTTGATGATGTTGGTACACATTGATGAGTCATTATTGATGATTAGTTGACACATGATTGGTATATACTTGGTACATGGTTGGATGCAATTGTTTATGGTACAGGCTGATTACAGGTTGTTTGGCACAGGTTGGTGCATGGTTGATGTGCTTGTTTATGGTACAGATTGATATCTTTTGAGGATTGTTTCCTCATCTCAGTTGGTGCTAAGAATGTAAGATGAGTCTTTCATATAAACTTGGTGCTCTTGTAGAATTGTACTCTATTCAGTTGTTGTTGAAAAACCCCCAGATTGAAGTCCATAATAAAAAGAAAAATTGTACATACATCTTGTGTTCCTTGTGGAGATGATTTGTTGATGATATATTGCTGATAAATGTTGCTTGTTATCACATAAGTTTATAAGAGGGTGTTTTCCTAAGAAACGACTCCCCTTTGGCTAAACAATGGAAATAATGGGTTAAAAACCCACTTATCCTAAGTTGTATGCCTGGGTGCATCATGCTAAGGAGTGCATAGATCTGGGCGATCGAGATATGCATGCTCAGATCTACGATGCAGGTTCTATATCGGACCCCCCTGCCGTTCTTCCTTTAATGGGGGGGTCCGATATGGTGGTTTTAGATTGAGAGCCCCCCACTATCATGATGCATCCTCATGATGTCGGACCCCCCACCACCTCAAAACTCTTATCGTCGCCTACCCCCTCCAATTGACTACATACCACCACCTTTTACCGCTCCTGCCTCCTTTCGAAATTTGTCTCCCACTTTGTATATCACCTTCGCCAATCACATCATCCACTCCCAATCCTTATCTCATTATGCTACACCTGTCCTCCACTCACCGCTGGGCCATAGCCCCTTATCATTCCCACCTATCATCTCCTTCCAAGTGTCCTACCGCTCACGTCCTCCCTGGCAAATGGTCCCATCCCATCTATTGCTGCATCCTCTCATATTCCCCCACATCATCGCCCCATGCCACTCCACCTCTGACCTGTCCCAACACAGTGTGCACACCTTTCGTCACCTGCACTTTCCATGTCACCTTCCATCTGTCTCACCTGACCACATGGGTACCCCTCATATCACCTCCACAATGTTGGCGCCATCATCCTCACCAAGAGTCTCATCCACGTCCGCCAACTAGGTCTGCAAGATACCAGATATATAAAATATGCAGAACAGAAATAAAATGCTAGAAATGGCAAAATAACAGTAAAATATCCAGCATAATCTTCACAATACACAGAAATGATATACGAAATAGAAATAGAAAAGCACTTTGATTCAGAAAGCAATGTTCACAGGCCTCTTTGAGGGGGCAACCTCCAGTCGAGCAACTCTCTGGTACAATAATCTCCAAGCTAGGGTTTTCATACCCTTGACCCTTATTTATACTAAATATGTCTATTAAGAGAATCATCTAGAGGAAGATCCTTCTAGAAGAAGAAGCTTCTATTAGGTCTTCTTACATCCGCCTTATTCTATTTTATTGAAAGGTCTCGTTAATATTGACCTTTATTACATCCGAATACATTGATCTACCTATGTGTGGGTTAGGACCTTAACATGTTCGTCCCCTTGAAAACAGCCTTGTCCTCAAGGCTTGAGATGTGAAAACTGCTACAGAATGGTAGCTGGTTCCCAAGTGGCATCTGCTGGAGTCATATATTTCCACTGTACTAGCACTTCCTTGATGGTTCTCTGACGCAGGCGAT